>JADNRX010000619.1:0-29175 GCA_015501595.1 Hymenopellis radicata | reverse complement strand
CATGACGAGTTTGCGCGTAGTGCATCGTAGGGTTTTGGGTTATTAGTGTATGTTTACGTTCAATAAGTATTTGGACTACATGCCAGTAACACTTCGAAACCGAGCGAGAACCGTCCAAGATCATCAAAATCCTCTGGCACAGTCGATGAAATCCATTAGACCAGAGCAATGAATCCGGCTGAGAGCCAGAGGTTCCTGGTCCAGTCGTCGTCGATCTCATCAACGCAAGAATATAAGGAGTTAGCGTACAGACGGCAGCCATCGCGTAGCCAAAGTGCATTCATCGACGCGAAGCCAAGCATTAGATACAACGTGTCGACAACTATTGTCGGCGAAGGACGGCGTGAAAGGGAGCGGCGTTGAATTGTGTGCCGCAACTGGGTATTCTATCGAAGGTATGGAAGAATATTCAGTCAATACTCAAGCAGAAACAGACTTACAGACGAGAAGGAACAAATCAACCTGCATCAACTAGCGAACCCCGATTAGTAAACTCCATGAAAGCAGCGTTGATTCACATGGCGGCGAATCCGTGATGTGGCGTCCTAGATCTAGAGGACGAATCAAGCACTTTAGGAGCGCCGTCTGTGTCGTCCAGGGAAACGCGAGCAGTCGAAGAATCCGGACTATCTCGTTATTAAATCCGGACCATCTCGTTATTAAATCCGGACCATTTCGTGGTCTGGTCGTAAAGGCCGGTTGACGAAGGCTCGAATGAAACAGCACTACAACCGAAGTAGGTAGAACGACAACGAGAAGAAAGATGGGAGACTTACAGCGCGGCCATATGGAGTAGCAGACTCGACGTTTTATGAGTGGGACGGTAAAGTCGCGTCTTGGGTGCCGTCGAAGACGACTGTGACAAATGTCAGACTAGTAGCGACGAAAAGGTGACAAATGGCGCGCAGTAGCGAAGGCGTTATTGCAGACAATCTGTGCAGTCTAGTAAGTAAATGAGGTGGGGTGGGCGACAATAACGCACCAGCGCCGTGCTCAGCAGCACCAAAATGGGAGAACGGGCTCCTTCGACGACCTACACGCGCCAATGTCAACTGAAAGGGCGCTTGGGCGTAAATCCCAAGACGGCAGGTACAGTGAGCCTCTGCTACCGTCGAGTAGCACGCTGTCCGGTAATCCGTAGCCGGTTATCCGGCTGTCCGGAGAGCTCAATATTTCACGTAGGAGGAAAGCCTATAAAAATTTAGGGTTTCAGATGAAAATTAGGCTGTAAAAACTTGCTAGAATTCCTGTGTTTAGCAATCTCTCACCTGATGAAAATGTGCAGAAAACACAGGATTTGCGCATGATTGTGTTATTTGACGAAAGGCTGTCAAAAGCCGACATTTTGGGTCTGATTCAGGAGCCCTGAAAGGAGTAAGAAAGTCATATTTCAACCAGATTTGTCTCAAGCATCATGTGGGTAAAACACAGAGTTTTTTGTGGAAATCTTCAGAATCACGCGCTGCTGAAAACCCCGAGTTTTACCTCGGTTTTCCCATTGCAGCCAATGGTGCCGAAACGCCGAGTTTGCCGGGCATTTCAGGCAGCCCGAAACGGAGGGACAACCTTGCTTTTTGAGTCTGTCTCTGCTTACTTTTGTGAGGTGAATAATCCTATATATTCAGCAGATTTTTACAGAGTTTTCAGTAGTGCTAACCCGACCCATTCTCCGTATGATAGGAGGTTGACTGTCTCCATGTCAAGATTTATGATCTCTTGTGTACACTGGACCAGGAGGTGAGAGCTCCTTTCTTCGTGGTATGGAGGAAGGTGATTGTGATATCGGTGCGCGTAGGTTGAGTATGTATGGTCGAGGCCACTGGCGTTCAGCTCCATCTTGTTCTTCCTCAACCGTTATCTCCCGTTCGTGGATACGTTTATATCGATTCATCGTGCGTTCTACTCCCGAGTATGTCTTTGGTGTCGGATTGACGTGTCGCGGCTACAGTGCATTTGGATTATTTTTACGCCGGAGGTCAGCGTGATAATCATCTTGGTGACTTTTCGACATACAAGCTCATTGGGTGGATATTGCAGGAATGCATCGCCAGATTCAAGGCTCTCACTTGTATGGGGGATCCATTTTGAATGTGTTCGTTGCTGATAAGACGTCCAGGGTTTATTGTCATCGGTATTCTTCTTTGTGAAGGTGCGTTATCTTGTGTAGTAGCATGACAGCTGGACTCAATGGTCGCAGTGATCCTCATGATACGCACGTATGCCATCTGGGAACGACGACGTGCTGTACTCTATGGCTTTATTGCTCTCTTCCTCGTGCGTTGCAAGAACCTGTATCGATGATAATCTCTGCTCATGAAGATACAGGTCGTCGCCATTCCCGGCATCGTCATGGCCCAGCTCGAGCTCGAATCCCTTGTCTGTACGTTTGCTGCGCTTCGTGTTTGATCTATTCTCAGAACGCATCTAGACGGACCAATCTCTGGACGTGGCTGCCGTTTGATACATGCTAGTCCTATTATCATGGGTTCATACATTCTACTTTTACTCTGCGAAACCAGTACGTTCGCCGAACTTGTTAGTTCGGAATCGCCCTGACGCCAAGCAGTCATTGCCATCCTTATGTGTATTAAGCAAGGCAACACTGTTCGTGACCGGTCTCGTGTTGCGTTTCGGAATTCTAACATTTTGATGCAGTACGCCAGCCCCATTCCTCGTGGGTTAACAGACTGTATTTTCAAGACGGTGAGTACTGTTCCGTCTCCTAGAGTGCACTAATACAGACGTAGGATTGCTCTTCTTCATCTACATCCTTTGTAAGTCGTCCACACTAGACGTCGATGGGAACTGAATGGTTGTTTGCTAGTTATATCATTAGCAAACGTTATCGTCCCAATTTGCAAACCGGTATGCTGTCTTCCTCTCTCCAGAATATCATCATCCTGACGTTGTCCTCAGGCTCTTGCCAACTGGCTTGCTACGTGAGCGAACTCTTTCAGGACTACGTGACGATCCGTCTAATCCTGCCTAGGCCCCAACGCGTCCTTCATTCCATATTCTGCACACGAATACTGCTACTCATCCAGAGTCAGAAAGTAAAACCGCCTCGTTCACCGACGCTTTTCTCCTCCATTTTCGATTCCGATATCAACGACTTTGCGGATACGATACCATCCTCGTACCAGTCTGTAGGGCCAATATCACCAAGGACTGCTGAGCTGGAAAGGGTGGATACTATTGAATTGGGAGTACGGACATCGTAGCATATACTCACCACTATACATAACACGTAAATTTTTTGTATAATGAACCACTCTCAGCGACGCGCTTTCGCAGAGGTCTACCGAGGATCGACCACGTGTAGAGACTAAAATTATGACGGCGAATTAAAGGGGCCGAATACGAGTCTCCCTTCTCGCCGTCACTCCAGAATGGTCTTATCGCTGCGACGGCGGAGTCTCTCCCGTCTGCTCGCCCTCGTCGCCGCTATTTTTCTCATCCGACTGCTGTTCTCGCCTTCAGAGACGAGCTCTACACGGCGTCGTCGAGCCTGGAAATCGAGCAGCACAATTTCATCGAACGCGCGACGAGGCCGGACAAGACGCTCAATGTGCAACGGCACAAAGTTCCTACAAGCGCGTATGGGGAGAGACGAGCGGACGGATCTGCTGTCGCACGTTGTGCGGAACGGCGTCAACGATTACTGGGAGCGCTTTCAAATGCATAGTACGTCGTCGTTTTCTTTGCTCTCTGGATCCCCAGCTTATGCAGTTCAGCATGACGAGCAAGGAAACAGCCAACATGGACGCTCAGCACGTCCTCAGCGCCATCGACCAGCTCTTGTCGCTCAACGGCTGGGTCGCCGCTCTATGTCCCACCCTTACGCGACCATTTGGCCAAAACAAGCACGAGGAGACGTACGACGACCTCGTTCGCGAAGGTCAATTGTACTATATTGCCATCGTTATCCACTCGGCGGACCACTTTCTCGTCGACCAACTCGCTGTGATAGTCCAGATGGCCAAACGCCTCGGAACCAACAACATTTTCGTCTCTATGCTCGACTACGACTCTACAGACTCGACGGAAACACTAACAGATTTGTGCGAGGCCGTCTTGATTCTGCTAGGTGTGCCGTTCAGGATAAGGCGGGTTCCAGGTATGACTGAGGATCCTGGAGCCGCATATTACCCTCTCGAGGAGGCTCATATGAGGAATTTGGCGCTGGATCCGTTGAGGGAGTTGCAGGCCAAGCGACAGATCGAGTTTCACCGGGTTATCTGGTTGAAGGGCTTTACTTGTCCCAACGACATTTTGGAGACCATTCGGGTTAGCTTTGCTAACGAGGCCGCTATGGTCTGTGGGATGGATTGGGCGGAGCATAACGGATTCTTTATCTTTTCCGATAGGTATGTTGGACTGCCTTCGCAATACGCGGGGTCCTGTGTGAGCCGCACAGGCTTTCCGCGTTTATTTTGTGGCTATTTCTTTATATGCTTCCAAAAACAAAGAACTGAGCTAACCTCTTTTGCTAGGTGGAGAACACGCGATATTGAAGGCGATCAATTCAGACAATCCAAATCCTCGTCAAAGTCGGACGCTGTTCCTCCACGCGATCAGAATGGTGCATCTCGATACGCCCAACACCTCCCTTTTCAAGTGTTTTGCTGCGAGGCAGGCACACATGTCGTCGATCCCGCCCAATCATATTACAAAGGCATACACTATCGCGCCGGTACCAATTTCCAAAATCTGAGCAGAGCAGAAAGTGCACCTGTTCGAGACGCAGAATCTCCATGTCTGGATAGCAGCCAGGCGTGGTTCTGTCGCGATCTCTGGATACGTAGCGCGCGCGACGCCATGGAGGAAGTCGACTTGGAACACAACGTCAAGAACGCTCGACGGGATCTCCATCTCGTCGAGGTCGCTGCCCGAGACCCGTTGATGATGGAAGCGCGGGATGCACCAGCACAGGTCAAACCTGGAGGGGAGCGGGACGACGTGAACCCGCGGCAGGCACAGGCTGCTGACCCAGATGCGAATGCTGGGTCAGACTACGATGCCATGTCGGATGAGGAGGCTGGCGAGGTCGAACCGCTTCCAGAGGACAATGCGCGCTTGTCAATACCAAACTCAGTGTTCCGCCCCGCACGAATAGTGATAAATCCTCGGTGCCCGACTACGTATGCTGGTGTCAGTCATACACAGCTCGCGCTAGATCTATTCGGGGATGGAGATGGGCAGGGGAGCTCGATGGCAGGCAAGTATGTACTCGATGATTGGGAGGGTGCCCCAGAGAGCTTTGTATGCCAGGAGCAGAGGTATGGTGATCTTTTCGACACTTGATCGTTGCTCATTATCCTGCAGGTCAACGGGTGGGCGCAAGGCCACAAAAACGCAGCGGCGGCTGGGATTCTCGATTCACGATGAGCTGCAGCGGCTTACATAGCTGTATATTACTTTCATATTATATTAATGAGGACCTATTGGGTGGACACTGCATAGATGTATGGTACGAGTTGCTTTCACTAAATTATCAAAACTGGTTAAGCAAAAGTCGTATATATATTCAAGTACAGTACTTCTGGGTTGGAGAGGTACCATTGACTCGAAGCATCTGTCAGTGCATTGGGCTTCCTTGTGGGGTGACAGAATATGCAGGACACAGGGCACGGCGGTCAAGTACGTGTTGGAGGTTGGTGCCGTATTGAGCCTGTTCGAATGATTGATAGATGGGACTGAATGTTGGGTCGCCTGGTGATGTGGCCTGTAACGTGCAGGGGACCGTGATCACTGCACCGTGCGTAGTCGTCCGAAGCTAATGTTCTGGAAATGATAGCAGCTTTGAGCTAATAATTCAAAATCTCTGCGCAGGCCATTTGGGCCATGCCCACGGAGCTGTAGAAGCATTCATAATGTCCAAGTTGTTTTTGTGTTTGGGAGGGGAACATCGGGAGGTCCTTTACGCCTGTGATTACTCTGACGTTCCAGGAGACGCGTTGTACCAGCCTCATTGAGTTGGTTCTTCCATTGTAGTTAGGCGAGGTTCCATTGGCATCGGAGGCGCGACGATATGAATTCCAGCATAGAAACGAACGTGGGTCAGGATGATTATTATCTGCAGTGCCTGGAGGCCATTCAGTCGTCGTGTAAGAGATGGAGGATTGAAGTTAAGCGCCGCGTCGGAGTTTGAATAGTTCTCGTGATCGCGACTTTCCTTCTTCCTCCGTTATCCTGCCATTCTACCCAGCCAAGTCCTGACTTTCTGTATGTCCGAGATACTACTGCTGCACGCCGTTACTTCTCAAAATCTCGCTTTCCTCGTACATTTCCTGCTGCGCCTCGAGGTGACTCCGAAGCGAAAGCGTCTTGCGTACTCTCCGGAAGGCGCTTCACAAATGTATACAGAACGCGACCACATGTTCAGCATCTCCGGAGAGAGTACCTGCCGGAGTCGGCGTTCTGCATTGTCACTTTCATTCGCGTAGAATTGGCTGCCTTGCCGCGCTTTACAAATGCATACAGAACACGACCACATGTTCAGCATCTCCGGAGAGAGTACCTACCGGAGTCGGCGTTCTGCACTGTCAAATTCACTCGCGTAGAATTGGCTGCCTTGCCAGTGTTGTGTGAATTGACTTCTCCGGACTCTTCATCTCCCGGATGGTCACTGCGTCGAGGCGCAATAGATTCAGCTGGGCTCAACATACAGAAAATGACAGACGTCTGGCTCTGAGGTTGTGCAGGCCGTCGGACGAACAGAGTATAAGAGTGGGGGTCGTTTTGCTCTTTAGACCTCACTTCAGCTTCAACAGTTCTCAGCCTTTGAAAATGTTCTCGAAATCCACTCTCGTCGCTTTTGCGCTCGCCGCAGTTGCCGCGGCAGCACCCGTATGTCTTGCTCTCATTACACTTCATATGCGTGTGCGCTAACCATGAAGTAGCTTGCGCCCGCTACCGTCACCGTCTGCTCCGGCTCGCTCAACCCGCCCAACGGCTGCGTCACGGTCCCAGTCGTTTCCGACTCCTGCGTCAACCTCACCGGGGGCCTCAGCTTCTTGAACAAGGAGATCTCCAACGCCCAAGTCCCCGGCGGCTTCGTGTGCACGTTCTTCGAGTATGACCACCTTTTGTTTACTACTCATGAGGCAATCGTCCTGACACACCACTAGGGACTTTGGCTGCCTCAACGGTGGCCAGAATGGACATGACGTCGCCGTGCTCACCGGCGGAAGTTGGGCCTTTTCCCATGTCCAAGGAATCTCTGGGACGCAGAATTTCAATGATCTGACGAGCTCGTTCAGTTGCTCGCCCGTGTAGTGTGTGATATGAGCCCTTATGTTGTTGGAAAAGGTTTCTGTGGTTTCACTTTTGGGAGGTTATCGGTTGTAAAGAAAAAAAACATCGCTGTCCGTAGTTTTGCTTGGTATATGGCACGTCAATTTACGCGTTTACTTTGATATCAACGTGCATTGGACGAGGAGAGGGTAGAACGAAGAAAACTGATTTGCGAGAATGTCAAGATCCTGTGGCATTCCGTGTCAGTTCGAACATGTGTCGTAAAGTCCTTTCTTCTTCTGATGGGAAAAGCCATAACTGTTCGATTGCTGCACGGTGCCGCCGCCTGGGTATCCCCACAGATAGGTAGGTCCCCTTGGTTGAAAAATATATCGGGCTGAATGATTGGTAATGCCAGAGTCAGAGTGACATTCAAGACGATATATGTAGGTGGTTACAAGTTTGATTTACTACTTCGCACCAGGAGGAAGACCACCCGAATGCTTCGTGCGCAACTCCGCCTCGAGAGGAAACTCCTGCTGGTCCGGCCCAAGCGAATACATCCTATCCCAATACGGCTTCAGAATATCGGGCATCTTCCACGCCAGCTCCGTGTTCCTCAGCCACAAGCGTATCAAGTGTCTCCTACTCTCACATCAGTAACTCACTCATTATCAAGAACGCGACAAAAACGTACGTGTGATCCTCCTCATCGCGGAACCCCTCACGCGCGTGAAGCAATCCCAAGCTGCTGATGTACTGTATGTCGCCTTTCTGGAGCGTCATGTTATAGGCAAATTTCTCAGCAGTGAACTGCAGCGTGTCGAGCGCCTCGGCTTGCGCCTCGGTGAGAGGTGGGATGTTGGGACTGCGCACTTGGGCGGAGTATCCTGTGAACTGGCGGCGCGTGTATTGGATGATGATGTTGCCGTCGACGTTCCAAAGGACGGGGCGCATAACATATGCGGGGTCCGCGCCGAACCTAGTACGCGTATTCAGAACTAAACAGAATACACAAGATGGGACCGAAATACTAACCTATCAATGGGCCATGGTTCAGACAAGGTATGGATCAGGTCCGGACGCGTAGCGGCGATCTCGTTGTACACGCGGCTGCTGCTGGCGAGCTTGGAGATACCGCCCTCAACAGCTGTCTCCAGCGTGAGGAGCGAAATCAAATCGCCCTGATCCGTGTGGAACGTCTGGCGGTCGCTCGTGTGTGCCGAGTATCCAATCCCACTGGCGCCCTTCGCGTGCTTGGGGCTGAGGTCCTTGATGTGCAATATCACAGAGTTCTTGGAGTCCTGTTTGCCACGGTCGGAGCCGACGTGGGAAGATATCCCTGCGGTATGTATGTTAAATTTCGTAAAGATTTGAGGCATAGGGGCTACCTGCATAGACGATGACCAAGTCCTCGCGGGAATATTCATCGACCGGTATCGTTCTCAGAACGAAGAACCCGCGACCTTCGTACAGTTCGCGCGCAAGGTCGTACAGCTTGGGGCCAAGTGTAGGCAACGGGAACGTTTCCTTGCTGATGTATCCCTTCTTCACACCGAGACCTCAAGACACAGTTCAGTAATGGTTGACATCAGCAGAAAGACGGATAACCTTTGAAGTGAGCTAATGCCTCGTTAATCTCCTTCAACTCGGCGGCGCTGAGCCTGTACACAAATTGGCTCTCGTCCGTCCAATCCTTGCCTTCCCAGACAATAGGGCCTTCAACCTTGGCCGGAAAACCCTCAGGAAGAGGCACCGAGCGAAGCTTGGGATCCTGCGCAAGCCTCTGAGCGGTGCGTACTCGCCACTTGGCCTCGTCGGGATGATAGCCAATATCAGGCGCCTGTGGAACGGAGATGGTTTCAGTAAGAGTCGTCGACATGGTTTACAGCCAGAAAAAAGAATGTGAACACCTTTTAAATCCACGAGCGTACGAACGCCAAGGATGACGACTTGTGTGCGTGACCAATTTCTTTCCCAAGAAATGGAGAGTTACCCTTATCCCACTAGATCCTTAGAGACGTATACGCAGAGGATGGGAGTAATCAACGTGAAATCCTAGAGGTCTAGCCAAGAAACGTGGGAAACCCGGCTCGTAAAAGGACTTCTTTTCGCATGAAACACCACTCTGAGTAGAAGATTAAAAGTTTGAATGCAATCTATAAATAACCGTGAATATCTGCGCCACGAAAGCGCATGCAGAGATAGATATCAGAATCTCGTGCCCCAACGCGGCCGAGAAGGGTGGGACGGAAGCAGGGCTTAACGTTTCGCGGCTCCTCCGTATCTCCAAAGAACCGAGGCCTGATAATTTGTTGGAAACCTGTGAGAAAACAGCAACGAGCACACCGAAGAAGAAGACTCAGCCATAATCGTTCATGTTACTCGAGGAGCGCCGAGGACGACAATTAGGTGCGCAGTTGTTTCGGGTCCGCACCAGACACTCGTATCGCGGTCCAGCTGTACACGGCGCTTCCTTACAATCCATTGCTCGCCACGCCAAGTGTGTTCCCGCAGTCGTGGAGATATCGCATGCATCAGGGTCATGATATCGTGCAGACTATTCGCAGAATTGTCACTGTGTGGGTCCGCAAATTCCCTTTGTCGTCGCGTTAAAGCGACCGACCATGTAGTCGTGGAGGAATCAGAAGACAGCACATGAACTCGAGACACATGAGAGATACCTTCAAGGACAGGATTAACATCGTTCCATGTCGCGCATACTTGTAAAGGCTGTCCATTCTTCTTACCAATTCGGTGAAGGCAGCTAGCGAACGGCCGCCGAGCCGTTCTATCCTCTCGAAGTGATTAAGTACTGTATAGCAGCAGGCTCCTTCCCAACGGCCCCAATTACTGCAGCTATAGATCACAAGAATATTGAGGTCACCGTCGATCACTTCGAGGAGATGGAGCCGCGCTCGACGGAATCCAGCTAAAAGCGTCGTTCGCACTGAACTCACGACCGACTAAAAAATTAAACTGCTGATGATCATTCAGTCTACAGTGGTTGGCCAATTGAATGCGTGCACAATGCCGGATACTCTCAAGACTTGGCATTCCTTGGCTTTTCATGCTCCACATCTCCAAGAGTCCACCTTCCAATGATTTTACTAAGAAACCTCCATGAGAACACGTCGCAAAAAGGAGTAGAAAGAACACCCACTCAAACACAGCCATAGTCGTCCACCTCCTATTATCAGCCTGAGGGAACACCAGAGACCGCGGTCCATAAAACACCTCATCATCAACCTCGTCCGGTTTCCTAGGTAAACAGTGCATAAACTGCCAGTTGGGCTTTGCGCCTCCTTCACGACACAGAGCCTCGGTCACTTGGTACCCCTCAAAGTCTTTTAGTCGCTGTGCCTTTTCCGCTTCCTGGCCCATAGATATCCTATGAAAAGTGAGCACGGACCCAGAATGAAGAATGAGAAACTGACCAAGTATCGGTCATGACCACGTCCGCGTCCTGGACAGCTTCCTTAGGGTCCGTACCCCACCAAATGCCGGTGTCACAGCCCAGCTCTTCGACACGCTTCCACACCTCTGGCGGCGCGCGGTACTTTTCCGGGCTGGCCACGCGAAGTTGATGGCCCAGTCGTGGATACGTGACAAGCATGTCGTGCAATACATTCGCAGAGTCACCGACGTACGCGACAGTGAGAGGCCGCAGCTCCTGGAATCGTTTAAAAGTTCCTTTTCGCTTGAGTTCGGGCTTCTTCTCGACTTTCTCGGGATTGAACAGGTCGGCGTGTTCGTGCAACGTCAAGAGATCCGCAAGAATCTGTGTCGGATGCCAGAGTGACGATAGGGCATTCACCACAGGTACGGGCGAGTACTTTGCCAGTTCCTATACACGTCGTTAACTAAAAGTGATATTTGACTAAGGCAGATTCTTACCTCAATCTCCGAATGGTCCCCAACCCGCGCAAATATACCCTCACACATACCACCGATAACCCGCGCCGTATCCCTCGGCGACTCGTTCACACCAAGCTGGATATCATCCCGTCCCAAGAACAGTGCCTGCCCACCAAGCAGCGCAGCGCTTGTCTCAGACGCCACCCTTGTCCGCGTACTGCGCTTCGAAAACAGCATCGCGACCGTCTTGTTAAACAGTGACTGCGACGGCAGTTTCATCGCCAGCCGTCCCTTCTGTTGCGGCACAGAAGGGACCAGCCATGGCAGCGAGATCTGCTTTTGGTGGTGGGCGTGTAGCAGCAGCGTCCGAATCTGGTTGACGCTGAGGTCGGCCAGCGTCATAAGGTGTGGAGGCGGCATGGTGGTGGAATGGAGTCAAACGACGAGTCAAGTTCAGAAATGGGAAAAATACAGGTGCACGAGCACGTGGTCTGTCATCTTATCTTATCTTTCGTTATAATAGGCGTACGCGTGTATTATTGCAAACAAAGCAGGCTAGTGTACAGTTCCTTCAAATGTTCCCCTTCAACCCATGCAAAGTGCGATAAAATTACACTTGGATGCCCTTTCTCCGTAAAAAGTTGTGGCCAGCAGCATCAGCACCAACAATCGCGTTGTACACCAGGTCAACATTGATAACGTATGGCAGATTCCAGATCGTCTCGTTCTCAGAGCATGCCAGCTCAGCGACGTGGCGTAGCTCCTCAGGGGTAGCATCCGTGACGCCCAGTTGCTTCAACGTGATAGGAAGATCAACAGACACCATGAGCTCCATGTACTTGTCCATCTCCTCAGCTGACGAGTTTGACAGGAGCAGCTGGCAAACAGTTCCAAAGTTGACTACGGGTATTCGTTAACGAATATTTCATAAAGCTGCGGAACGACATACCTTTTCGCCGTGCATCATCTTGTGAGTGGGCTCCAACGCGGTGAGACCGTCATGGATAGCGTGAGCGGCGGCCAAGCCACCACTTTCAAAGCCAAGCCCAGATAAGAGGGTGTTCGCTTCGACCACGGCCTCCAAAGCCGGCGTAATCGCGCCAACCTTGTTGTGCTCGTACGCGAGCTTGCCGTACTTGAACAAGATCTCTTCGCACTTCGCGGATATCGCGCCCGCTAGCAATGTGGGCAGCCCCCCTGATAAATTCAATTTAAAAACAATCAACAGGGAGATGTTTTAGACATACCGCCAAAGTTGGTCGCTGCCCGAACTTCACGCGCTTCGACGTGAGTCGCAAGAGCATCGCCGATACCAGCAGACAAGAAACGCGCTGGTGCCTTTGCGACTATTGAAGTGTCGACTAGGACGACAGTAGGATTCTTGTTGAAGAAGGAATATGATTCGAATTCGCCGTGAGGGGTATATATCACGCTCAGAGCGGAACAGGGGGCGTCTGTGGAGGCAGTAGTGGGGAGAACAGCGGAGGGGACATTGAGCTTGTCGGCGACGGCCTTGGCCGTGTCGATGGTCTTGCCCCCTCCGAGAGCAATAACATAGTCGACCTGGGGAACTCAGTCAAAACTGGGGTAGAGACAACAACTTGATTGGGTTACCTTGTTCTGCGTGCCAATATCACGAACCCGCGCTATCTCGTCAGCTGACGCCTCGCCATTGAATTGAACGTAAACGACGTTCAACCCGGCAGACTCTAGGGACTGGGTAAGGGCAGTGCCCGCTGGATGGAGGCGCACATCAGCGGTATCCCATGGAGAAACTGCGGGGACGAACCAATCTTGTAGACATTGTCGTCGGCAGTGAGTAAAGCAGTCTTGCCTAGCTGACCGAGGTATTTGGGGGCATTCTTGATGGCGTTGGGACCTTGAATGTACTTGGAGGGCGACTGGAACAGTTTCTCAGTGACTGTGTTCTTCATGTTGGGGGGGCAGCGCGTGATGATCGAGGATGTGAAAGTCCGCTTTATATAGGCGCGGCCAGAAAGAGAGGGGATGGCGGATCTTAAGTAACGAGACATCTGAAAACAGCCAGGTGGAGATGGGGAGAGAGAGAGCGACAGCGTGAGGGCATGTAAAACGTATCTTGCAGCCTATAAACCTTTTCGGCCCGTCCGCTGGCTCGGTCCGCTAGTACAAACAATTTACCGACGAAAACTAACTTTAAACAAGGGTATGCCCCAGTGATGAACTCCTCACAATGAAAAATACGAGGATGAAGTCCGGAGAATGATACCAAGACTAATCTAGGTCCTACACTCACTTGACTATCGACTCGAATACAATCCAACCCACGGAGAATCGCACTTGATTGGGCGACAAGATCCGAGAAAGACGCTCTAGGAACAATGCGGGGTCATCTGGGGTCGAGAAGCCGTTCCATCACGGACGCTGTTGTCAGCCCCGGATAGTCCGAACGGGTGTTCAGAACAGCATTCAACGCCCAGCTGTGGAGCCACGGCCCACCACCAGGTGGGCATTTCAAGATCCCAACGTCGACCATAGAGCGCGCGCGGCGAACTTCATGTCGGCATCTTATTTCTTCTACCCAGCCCAAAACACGTCGGCCGATAAGCGAACACGGAACAGGTCCCATGGAAGGAAAATTGCTTGCGCGTCAGGTGACTACATTCTGCGCGCGCGGCCCGGCGCTGCCGCCTCCGTCTTGAACCGCTTTGCGCTGCGTGCGCAATCTTGACCAACATATCGCGCGGCCCGGCTGTCGCTTCTAGTACTTACTTGATTTCGCGTATTCACTGGAGAGAATGCGCTCCGCTTCCTGACAAGTCCTCCCAACACTCCAGGCGTCCAATCGGCGCGAAACAAACGCCTTGATAAATCATAACGCAGCAGACAGGTTCGGACGGCCTCCTCGAAACACGGCGGGTGAAAGAACGCGACTGATACGCTCACGTGACTAATCAAGAGCCTCGAGCTGACGCGGAGAACTCTCCACCTCCATATAGGATTCTCGTAAGCGATCACTTCGCTTTGATGTTCTCCAGTAGACTGCGAACACATCGAATGCACGTTTGTGGACCCGCGAAGGTGACGTCGAAAGGCGTGCTACCGCGTTGAACATTCAGCCGCCCCAGATACTGATGTGGCACTCAACGCCTTCCAGAGATGACCACGTCCAAGTAACCGTATTCCACACTTTCACCCCCCAAAAAACTAATTATTAGCACCGATCGAAGTACGCAAGGCAACAAGTTGAACCCAACTCTGTCCGCCTGAACTCCGTCTCGCTTGGATAAGTTCCGCCATTGGCCACTGGGCGTCGGCAACGGACATGAACGTCTTTCGCCGATGTCCGTGCTGTTCCAGAGTACGCGGAACAAGTCGCTTCCATTGTCCAGAGGCCATACACGCGTTGATAAGCGGGGTTCAATTGCTGTAAAATTTCACGGCTGAGGGTTACAACCTTGAACCTGCATCAAAATTGTCGACGCACCTCTGAGATCCGAGCTGTAGGCTAGAGTCGCCGTGAGTTGAAGAAACGTCAGTTTGACCTTCCAATAGTGAAGTCATCACAGGTCTGGTTTTAACCAGTATCGACGTTTAACCGGTCGGCCGTGGGGGGATTTCCGAGCAAGAGCCCGTCATTGGTAGTAGAACGATCACTGGTACGCCGACAGAAGAGACGAGTTTGACCAGTCGAACCGAGCAGTTCATTACGGCCCAAAAGAATACTTGGACACGCAAACCTGTACTCCGTTGAGAAATCACTCTGCAACCGGATCACTCGCCCCTTGGCAAAAAACACGCGTAAGTAGGGTCCGGGGAATTGGAGGTTGTGTGTTACGGGCAGCGATTGTCTCTAGCCCGCATTACCCATGATTTGAGTCGCCTTCATCCAAAACC
Organism: Hymenopellis radicata; assembly: GCA_015501595.1. Classification (NCBI taxonomy): domain Eukaryota; kingdom Fungi; phylum Basidiomycota; class Agaricomycetes; order Agaricales; family Physalacriaceae; genus Hymenopellis; species Hymenopellis radicata. The sequence continues at coordinate 14,205 of JADNRX010000619.1, read as the reverse complement.
TGTACATAGTAGACACAAATGTTGGCAACCACTTCTGCTCTTCGGATGGTCATAGTCGAGATTAATACCAGCATCGAGCGCGAAGATGGTATTAGTAGAACAGGAAGGTGTTGACGGCTGTAAAGCTATCTGTGATGTCGATGACTCGGATGAGATGGTAAGGATACTCGAGGAGCAAGGAGACGACTCAGCACCTTTCTAATCGCCATCGAAATGAGCTGGTGTACATCAACTTCATCAACAATTTAGCTTCGTTGGCCTGATCCGGGCTTAGGCTCGCCAATATGGTGCGCCGACCAATTCACGTTAAACAAAAACCATCTTTTTCGACTAACTTTGCGGTCGACTTACACCCTGCGCCACACGACTTCGGGATCGGGATATTCTTGTCATTGCGCCGGATTCGACCTGTACTGTATGATGGCCAATGAGTTGTTGAACACTGTACATTTGAATGGGTTATGATTACCGGACAGAGACACAGTTGAAAATGTTGTCACTATTATTAGTTCATCTTTCCAAAGACCAATACTGCCACAGAGAGCGCCACTCCCCCGGCTATTTCCTCTTTCTCGCCACGCAATCCCTCCACAACTTTCGTAGCTAGATTCCGATCTTCAAACCATCCGTTCTGATCATCGCTCAAAAATATGTTCTTCCAAGTATGCTCGATGGTGTCGAAGATCCCGATGCTGCTATTGACCGCCCTGCCAGAAAAGCGCAGTTCCGCCGGTGTATCCTCGTTCACCGAACCTATGCGCTCTGTGACACGTCGACGTGAAGGTCGCTCTGTCGAATGTAGAGCGGTATCCACAAGGTTAAATACGTCTTGGATTGCCGGCGGCTTCGGAGTCAAGAATAAAGCGGAGGAAGCCAGGACAAGGACGTCGCCTTCTTGGACTTGAATGGACGTGACTATGGGCTCCGCGGTGAGATACGGCGGTGTGAGTACTTTTCCTTCTACTGCGCCGCTGTAGTGCTCTGCTTGATCCATTCCAATCTTCTCTTTCACCTCTTTCGTCCACTTTAACGGTGCCATGCCAAAGACACGAAGAGGGCTGACGCCACCAAACAGGCTTCCTTTCTTGTCCACCAAACTCGTCTCCCCAGGATGTTCCTGCTCGACCCGACGCGCATCTGCATCGAGCTGCTTCTGCCCAAGTAGTTGTACATCATATCCGCCTTGATCACCTCGACTCCTGCCAAAGATAGCCCGAGTGTCTCCAGTGGTGGCAACGTGTAAGGTGTGAGTCTTTGAGTCGAAGAATGTGAGAGTAAGGGAGCTTCCACTCAAAGCAGGTTGCAATACTTTGGGTGTGTCATGTGGAGTACTATCCTCGTCCCCTGCCCCATCTGCCACTTTCCAGCGCAACTGACTCTTTCTTCTCCGCTGGTTTGACATTGCTAGCATCGCGCCCAGGTTTATGATATCGTCATCCACTGTCAGGAAGAGGTCCTTGAGCTCGTCATTGATTTCTTCGTCTGCAGGTTCGCCGAAGGATGTCTGGTTCGCCGGCGACGTGATACTGTCGTCGATGGTCCTGAACGTGGATGACGACGCAGGCGCGTCCGAAGATGGCTTCGTCTTAGAGAAGAGTGCTGCAATCTTGCCGACGGCCGCAGGAATGAAATTCTTCGCGAGCCATCCAGAGGTGTGATGGCCGTGGTGATTGTCAACGAGACAAGAGAATGTCCAGACGCGTCCGTCCGGAAGAACAGCAGAGGCTTGCTGGATGTGGGCTGGGCCGACCGGGTCTCTGATATTATATTCAGACATTACTTAGGGAAAAGAATTGCCGTTTGGGCGGGCACGCACTTCGAGAGAATATGGCTGTCGAAACGCGCTATTCCCGGGGCGAAATTGACCGACGACTGAGAGAATCGTCCTTCAAGCTCACGACCATGATCGTCTACAAATTCAGCGTCAACATGAAAGTAAAATTGGCCATGAACGACCCACCGATTAGAGTTATGTTGACATGCCTCAGAGCATAGGCAGTGCCAGTGACTCCGCAAAGGTAGCGACATTTCTGAAACAAGACACGACGCATTGCTAGTGCAGTCGACTTTTAGTGAACGTCGCTCATCAAAGTACAAAGTCAAGAAAGGTAATGACGTTGAATTCGAAGACATCAGTTCGGCAATAGCCGACATCAGAGGTAAATAAACCGATTCATAGACCGCTACAGGCGAACCATCAATAGATGCTGGCCAATCTGTGTGTATACCCCTACATCATCTGGTTTCGCTGCCAGTGAGGTCGTCATCTTCAAGCTTATGAAGAAGACAACTTGTTCAGAAGTAATCCAGTCCGGTATATAGTTATTCAAGCTCGTATCTTATCTGGTTGCGAGAGGACATCAACAGACGAGTACAACGGTACCCTCAGATACATTGCCTTGGTAATTGAAGTAAATGGGGGAGATTTGACGTGGCCAATCGATTCGGCGTGATACGCTGAACTTGGTACGCAATGCAAAGAAATTTAAAGGGGGTTAGAGTGCATGACGGGAGTAGCAACGACAGCGACCTCGTAGCCGCTTACGAGAGTATAAGTCAAGCATGTGGTGATGTTGAAAGAGGTATCAGAGTGAGGGACCGTTTTCGGAAACACATCAACACTAGTACAGTATACACAAGCCGAAATCATACAAGGGAACTGGCACTTCATTTCACGGATTAACAAGAGTAGCGCCCCCGTCTATTCCCAAAAGCTCCCCAGTCGTATACTCACTCGTAGCTAAATGCATCATCGCTGCAACGATCTCATCGGGGCTAGATTCACATTAACGTTATCTCATGACCATGTATGCTGTGAAATAAACGTACCGGCCACCTCTTTTTGCGGGAACAACAGCAACAAAGCCCGGAGCCACTGTCGTCTTGAGACTTTCGAGCCTCTCAGCCGATATGATCTCTGAAGGGAAAAACCCGGGAACGAGAGCGTTAACACGAATTGGCACATCTCGCTTGCCAAAATCGGCAGCCAAAGAACGCGTCAAGTGGTCCACTCCCGCCTTGCTGGTGTTGTAACCGAACTGAGTAAGGTTGAGAACTGACTTTGCAAAGTTAAAAGAGATAGCACTGACGCTTGTTATACTATTCGATCCTAACAAGCGGGAAGCCCCAGCAGATAGGTTAATCACGCACGACGTGTGTTCCTGTCCAGCAGCCTTGACGAGGAGATCCGTGAATACCTTGACAACGAAAAATGGTGCAATGGTATTGAGGGTAAACAATTCAATCCAGTCGCACATATGTTCCGTTTCGAAAGGGTCCCCTTTCTCAGTGAAGGAAGCCAGTTTCTTTTCAGACCATTGCGGATCGCGTGCTGTATACGCTGCACCGGCACTTGGGGACATGTCATTTAACATATCCAAGGATAATGTCCGACTCACTTGTTGATAAGAATATCTAGTTTCCCATCGGCCTGCTCAACGTGTTTCGCGCCAGCTAGTACGGATTCTTCGTTCGTGACATCCATACGGAGGCTACGAAATGTCGGTGGTTTGATCTCGGGGATAAGGAAGTAGACGTACGGAACCATGTTTCCTGGAGAGGCGCTGGATGCCTTTTCAAGCACTTCAAATCTGCGCCCGGTGATGTAGACCTTGGCACCTGCGGCGGCAAGCCCTTGCGCCATGAAGAGACCGCTATGAGCGAGAGATAAGTAGACACATAACAACGGGTACGTATGCACGCACATCCCAGTTCCCCCGCCCGTCACCAGGGCAACTTTGCCAGACAAGTGATTCGGAGAGTAGGTCATCTTCAAGTTGATGAAGAAACATGTAATTATCTTGAGAGCAATATATAGTTCCCGGAGCTCGAGAAATTAAGTATGTAGAGACATCATGGGTACGGCGATGATTCATCTCAGAAGACGGAGTGCTTGATAATGCATCGATAATGGTGCGCGTCTCTTCGGCTCTCCAGCTTACAAAGGTGTCAAATGATGAAAGAAGTGCATGTGAGATGAGTACCACGGTGATTTCGTCGCAGAGCTTGACAAAAGGTGGAGATACAACGCGTTCTCGGCGGCACTAGACTCGTTCCAACTTACCAAAATGTTGAGCATCGTGAGACAATGAGTGGCGAGATCAGATATCGCTCTTTTTCACCTGTACGGTTTATGCGAGTAAGCCTGCCAAGGCAAAACAGTCCAAGTGCAGAATGCGGCGAAAGAAAGAGGTGTCCGAGGGTCTGAGTCGTCCAGAGAGCAGCAGTGACAGTGAGCGGGGTCTCTTACAGATGCAAAGAAGAAGCTGCACATCGTAGTGATATATTTGTTCCGCGTTATGGAGTTGGAACGGAAGAGATTTTTCGGATACCTAAGCGTTCATCATCATCATCAATTACACGCCACGGACCTTTACAGTAAAGGCTTTACAGATCGCTGGACGCTAGACAGAACAGAAGTAAACGTTCATCAGAACAAAATCATTATGCATAAGACATAAACATACATTTTCACAAGTCACCATTGATAAGTCCTTAAGAAGTAGTGGCCGTCAAAGATGGGAGATCCCTCTCGTGAAGGACATCCCAGAATATAGAGTTCGATTTAGCTTCGCTGGCCTTGACAGCGACTTGAGGCAGAGAATAAAAAGGACAATCGATAATCCAAAGTTACACAAACGACATCCATATGGCCGTAAGTACACTGGAGACGACGTTCACCTGGTTATTAGTAAGGATATTCCACCCATTAATAGCGTTCCCATGATGATGTGTTATCATCTTGCGCTCCTCACTATACCGCGTCTCCTGGATCGTCGCGCCCAAAATCGAATCGGCGAGACTGCCGGCGCCTCCTCCCAGCGCGCCCCATAACAGCATCTCCGGTAGCACTGCCCACGAGCAGCCCTCTAACGCGACCACGACACCCATGACCACGCCCATCGTGGCTCCACCCACGACGGAGGCTATAGTCCCACCGACGCTCATTCCGCCATTTGTGCCGGGAGGTACGGGGCGCCATGTAGTGACCAAACGAGGTTTTCCGGCGCTCAGGATTCCCAATTCCGATGCCAGCGTGTCCCCGAGACAGCATGCAAAGTGACCAAGGGCGCCGAACACGAGAGCGCGACTATATCCTTGGGAGGGATCCACGCTACACGTTGGCCGGGTGTCGAAGTATAGGTAATTCCATGCTACGCCGCACGCTGCTGCTGCTGCAGAGTTGCTGAGCACCTGCCAGCCTGTCCGGTATCCCTCCGCCTCGCCTTCTTCTAGTTTCTCCTTCTGCTGCTTGCCATCTGGCTTGGTAAATCAGAGATCCTGGATACAGCGGTATTGACGCACATTTCGTCGCACGGCTTCCTAGGAGATAAAAGACGATTAATGCGACGCCAAAGACGCGCGTCGCTCCAGACAGCATGCAGGTTCCGACGGCGAATGCGGTGGCGGCGCCGCTTGGTGAGAGACTCTTTTTGCGGAGGCCATGGACGCTTAAAAGGGTGGCGCAGGCGAGAGGGATATATGGGATGTACATTGCAGCAGAAGGAAGGGGTGTTGTTACAGTGTCAAGCGCAAGAGCGAATCAACTCGGTTCTGGTTTCGGTCCGAACATCCGCACCTTCACCACTTGTCCTCGACGAATCCACCAAGAAAGTTAAAATACAAGTTCGACTTGCTATAGCTTCCCTATGCTCCAAATACGAGCGAGGTATATCTCCCAAGATGACTTCTTCGGGCGCGCGCAGCTATAAGTAAATAGTTCAAATGCTCTATTCCCCTCCAGCGTTGCCACCGTACGTGTTTGATATCCTTTAACCTAATGTTAGTCGCCGCCCGTAGATTTAAATAGAAACCAGATTTTCTCATCGCACAATGGAAAGTTAACCACTTTCGTGACTCGTCGTTCCGCCATTGGATGGCTCACTCTCCCTCGCGAACGCGTTCTCGAAGACGCGCTGCAGGCGACTAGATGCGAGTTGATTTTCTGTGTGTCGCTTTTTGTCGAGGTATGTGAGTCCTTCAAGATGTGGGTGAGTCTTCCCCGGTGATGCCCCCGCCCAACTAGACTCAATCTGCCCACTCCCAACGCTCGTTGGAGAACTGTTTGCGCATGATGTCAAGTTCTGCTCGTTATACGCGTTGAGTTTATACGCCTCCGAGATCCGCGATCTCTGTTCGCAAGATAGTCTGTAGCGCTATGAGCCTCACTATCGAAGACGACGACTATGATATCTTTGCGAGTGGGGCTGATAGGTATTTCATCCTCCATCATGCATAACATGCACTAATATAGATAAAGTCTCGTCGCAACATCCATTCGGAACTCAATCATGGGGATCCTGCGCACGTCCCGACAGGTGTCAACGCCGTAAGAGGGATGCCCGCCAATTTCGTGTTTGAACATCCGACGATACGGGGGCTGATGTGTGGGTTCTGGGAAGAGAGGCTGGTTCACATCACGAACGAAGAGTATCCGGCTCGATTCACTGGTCGCACGATAGTATAGTTTTGTGCTAGTACAGGAAAGGGCGAACCGCCGCTTAGAGTATTCCACGGTAAGTCCACCCTCACGATATTCCTCCTTCAATAGAGTAGTTAATCAATACACCTCCCAGGCGTGGGAGGCATCCTCGTAGACTTTACCGCATGCACATTGCACACACAAGTTCCACAGCGCACTGTGGGGCGTGCACATGACGTCTGACGCGCCGAAGACTAGTCTGGAGGACCTCGCAGCGTTTGATATGGCCAAGATCAAGGAAGGCGGCCTGTTGGTCGATATCGATTGGCGGGAGACTCTGCCTCAAGCGTGCCCATCATCCTCGTCTAGGAATGAAGCTTGGGGAATCCTTGACCGTCAGGTGCTCTTTACCCGAGTACGCGCTCTAGGATTGCATGTATGTGATCAATCATTAGTTGACTTAAACCCATCATAAGCGTTGGTATGAACTTTCTGGACTGTCTTCGTCTCAGAGGAGCGGCTACCGCGGAATTCTGAATAACTCAAAGGCACACGTCTGGATGAACGATCGTCGTGACGGATGAAACGGAAGATCGAGAATACGAGGCGCAGAAGAACTAAACCTGTCTTGACTCAACTTCAACATAGAAAGGTGAACTCCTCATCTCATTTATTACGAACGCTCACTCTGTATCCAGCTCTGAAGGACATTCCCCCAGAACGAAAATGCGAACGTCATCGTACAACTCTTGAAGGCAAAGTCGGTTGAGCTCTTGAAACCTTGGTGTTGGCCGCTATGTTAGATGTCATGCCCCGCCCAACATTAATTGTCGGATTCCAGTTCTTCTGACTCGGCATCGATCTTCGGACCGACGAACATGGCAAACATCATCTTGTGCCTCGATGTAGCGGAGAGTGTTGTTGGAAACGTCCTCGAAGGTGGGTGCGGCGTCTTGCGGAAGATTGTCAAAGCTGCAGAGGTTAGTAGCCTCCCGAAGTACCTACCTACCGCTGACTTCGTTCTCCAAAGGATGCTCGTGCAGCCCGCGGCGAATGCAATGCTCTCGCGAAACACACGGCGTGCATAACACTGGCTATCCTCAACGCGATTGGTACAACGTCCAATCAGCCTACTACACACACCGCGAATATCTTCGATCTGTGTGCGTAAGGCTTCATGACACCTCGAGTGGTGCCCGTCTCATTTCAATGACAGAACCATTGGCGAAGTAGAATGACGAGTCACGAAGCTATCCGTTTCTCACAGTTCGTCCGCCGATTCACCTCCTTGTTACTCTGAAGACTAGGATTCTACTACTAAGCTGTGCGCTCCATTTCTGCTCGTCTTCTCGTGCCTTTCATCCCTCCGTCGAGCCCACCTCGTACATCCCATGGGGTCATGCTCTTCCGAGTCTGGAGTTTCTCATCAAAGGCGGAAAAAGCGATGTACGGTAAAGTTACTTGGTCTCATCCGCTGTTTAGCCAGAAACCGACAATTTCGGACTGTGTGTTGAACGTGGTGCGAATGCTGAGCTCTGCTGTTCCCGAAGTCGTATTGCACGGGATGCCAGCATATACAGCTATCAATGCTGTGTTATCTACATGCACGGATGATTCCATCAACAGCATCCCCTCGCTTTCGTCTTACTCTCATCATGCCCGTTCACTGGCAGGACAGCTGCACGGCCGACTGCTCTCACTGGACTGCGGACGTAGCTGACGATGGCGGACACGATGCTCGTATTGAGGATGAGGAATCTTACTGGAAAAGTTGTTGTTCCTATATTTCAGATGAAGACGCGGAGGAGGACTGTTCGGATGAGGATGACGAGGCCACAGGTTCGAATGAGAATATCGAGATTGTTCAGCTCATAGACTCTGGAGACCGTTCCTATTGGGCATGGGATTGGAAGCCCATCGAGTCAAGGTTTGTAGCTTGGCAATCCCTGCATGGTGTACACCTCTCACACTGATGCTTTAGCGACGTCAAAGATCTTTTGGGGACTTCATTGGATAACTTGAAAGGATGGGTTTCGGAAACTGAGTATTGGCATTGGCTTGGTGCACTGTTGGATGTTCAAGAGAGGAGCCTGGATGCTCTGGCTGTACTCGCTGAGATCGTAGGGGGAGTGGCAAGAGAGCTCTGGCGTTGGTTTCAAGTTTCCCTTCGGCCGACGCATGGTTCGGGCGGCTCGGTGAGTATATGTTATGTTGCAATGAGTTGCTCATGGAGTCTGTTTTGTAGGCGCCGGCCACCTCTTATGAGAGACTGCAAGCGCTGCTCATTGTCATCAAGTGCAGCACAAGAGCTTGGACTGACGCCGACTGGTGGGGCCTCCACAACTTGTACATTCCCGGTCAAAGGATGTACTACCTCTCGTTCACCTCAAGTTTGTTTGACGAAAGGATTCTCCTTGACCTTTCACCGGGCAGAGCATGGAAGGATCTTGCGGACGTCATGCAGATTAGCCTACCGTACTTCCGAGAGATGACCGCTCGTGTTGAAGCACTCTCGAAGCTTCATAGAGTCGGCGGCTCCTCCGGTTCCTCTGATTCGACATCAACCTTTGGACCAACTACTATTACCAACCTTATTACATGCCTCGATGTAGCGGAGAGCGTTGCGAAACTGGTGCCAGTGCTCGGGGACGTCCTTGAAGGTACATGCGGAATCCTACGGAAGATCGTCCAAGCTGCAGAGGTGAGTGAACGGTGTCATTACACACTTGACACTAACGGGTGCGTTCACGACAGGGTGCGCGCGCCGCCCGCGACGAGTGCAAGGCTCTTGCAGAACACACGGCGTGTATTACGCTGGCGATTGTCACCGAGATTGGGTCCAGGTCTACTAGAAGCGGGACAGAAATCAAGATCTATCTGTGTACGATCCACATCCAGATGTCGCCGCTCGTGTCTGACTTGGCTTATAGCATCATTGGTGAAGTTAACCAAAAAATTCAGAAAATGTCGAAGCTCTGGGGCCCGAAGTGCTTCGTCTCGCGTGGAAAGATCAAAGCCCAGGTTCAAGAACTGCGCGCGCAAGTGGATAATGCGCGGATCTCCTTTCAGGTTTCCGTTCTACATGTTTACTACCTACCGAATTCTGTCTCACACTCCCAAAGATTGGCAACGATATCACGACGACTCGATTACTCTATGATCTCAGCACGATGCAGGCAAGGCTCATGTCGCGTGTCGACGATATATACAAGGTTCAGACGAGGATGGATGGCAAGCTGGATACGACCCACAGGAAGCTGGACACAACCGATAGAAAACTCGATATGATTCTAGTAAAGGTTCGTAGCATGATCACTTCTCGGCCGATTGATGGTTTACTCCTTCGCGTTAGATGCATGGCGCTGGGTACGGAGACGGTCAAGCTTTTGTGGAAGTGGAGAATGCGGACTGATATGATACGGTCAAGTGACCCGAGCATGTTTCGCGCTTTGGTGTTGTCTAGTACGATGATTGTCTTGCTTTATATTATTCACTCTCCCAGCATAGATAGCCATGGTAGTCGGAAAAAGACCTTGTTATACACCGCACTCTGCGAGATCCGTCGACTTCGATGTGGCTATGGATGATGAGTACTATGAGTACTTGGCGCGCCGATTAAGTAGCGGTGCATTCTTTGGTCCGCCACTTGGTTCGTTACTAGCTGGCGTCAATATATATTTCAAGCAATTTGTCCTTGACAATGGTGCGCCATAATACCCATGTAATAGTAGTAGTAGTAGTAGTATTACACCCAAGAGGTCCCCTCGAGGACTGGGCGGCCAACCTATTACCTAATACAAAATGCAACTAACTGAGTTTACCCCCAAAACTAACCATCGTCGCCGTCATCGTGTTGCTGTCGTATCTCTGCATTTACTTCTGATGGTAGCAATGACAAGGCCTTCCATTTACGGCACGTGTGATAGATCCATCGCGCCACGACGGGTGCGGCGGCCCACTCGAACATGACCGCCTTCAGCCAAAACAACGCGGCGTTGTCGGTAAAAGAGACCGGCACGAATCGTGGATGAGTCGTCTGTGACAGGTGGCTGAAGAATTCGTCGCGAATCCGCGTTGTGTCGTTGTCCGCATTGCACTGGAGCAACATATGTTCTGGTGTTTCGAGATGATTGTGACACATGCGGCATTGTTGAAATTCGGTGCTCGCTTGTGAGTTACCAGAGTGCACGCCGTGCAAGTTATGAGCCCCAAGAAGGATTCTCGTCATTGCGAAGCGGTGGTCCGCGATCGCGACGCCTGTCAAGTAATGTCGAATGCAGGAAGTGATGTGTTTTGCCGGTCCGTCCTTCTGTGGCTCGAGGCGACTGTGAAGCAGATAGAGCGAAATGGAGTGCTGGATTTTTGCGTCCAAAGCGGTGTGTTGTGCGCGCTTGATGGACCTGACTGCAAAGTCGATGGCATCCGCTGACAGCTGAGTGATTGGAGTGCCGGAACGGGTGTGTCTGGGCTGGAAAAAGAAGACACCATAAGGTCGAGATCTGCGAACCAAGAGCTGTGGTGAGCATTATACAGATCCTCGGACACCAGCAACGCGAGGTGAGCGAGATGGGTTGTTGGGAGCTGTAAGAGATATTTAAGATATGACAAACACAATCACTGGTAAGAAGATGATTAGGGTGGGGGAAATAAGTCCGAGCTCACTTATTTACCAGTAAATTACCAGCGGCCCGCCAGAGGCCATGTAATTTACTTATTTACCAGGTAATTTACCTCGCACGTGATGGTCACGTGACACGTATTGGTGGCGCAAATTTCCTTCCAAAATCTCTCAAAATTGCTTCAGAAAATGCTGTTAAAATAGCTCTCTGAGTTATCCCAGGCCACTGGTTAGCTTCAGGGCACTACAGCCCCTCTCTCGACTAGTCGGGCTTGTGCCGACACTGATATATGTCCGGAAATGGGTTGGTGGCGGCCCGGGCGGGTGCACGTGACAGGTAAATTACCACCCGAAATCTGACCCTCGGCCGGCCATGTAATTTACCAGGTAATTTACTGTAATTTACATGTAAATAAGTGTTTTGGTAAAAAACCTCCACTTATTTCCCCCACCCTAAAGATGATCGTGTTCCCGAAACACCGTCACAGTTACGCCACGTGATGTGACGCTTCGAAAGGCCAGTTTTTTCATCCTGTTATTGTCATGTTTGAAAACCTCCCTGAACACCTCATCGTGTCCCCTAATGCAGAATGAAGTCAGCAGTGATGCGTGGATGGATACCTTACCTGGTTTGTTTCTCTTTCTGCCAACTTGTTGGCTCTAGCTTCGGTCCGAACATCCGTATCTTGCCATGCAACGACTCTCTGTGCCCGTCCATCAATTGGAGAAATCGGAAAATTTCTTCAAATCCTTGTCTCTTGCTGATCATCCTGTGGCATCCCTCCCTGTTTCCAATCCTACGAAATCGTTTTGGATCGACTCGCCTGGGGCCAACCCGCTCGCCAAGGAGGGTTCATTGGGAGATCTAATCACAGAGGCAGATGTCTGCATCATCGGCTCTGGGATCACGGGAATATCTGCGGCATATCATCTATCGAGGAAGGCTGGTTTGAAGGTCGCCGTGTTGGAAGCAAGAGATTTCTGTGCGCCGCTTCGATTTTGCCTTTTGCGAGTGTTGATTGCATCTCAGGTTCCGGGGCGACTGGTGTGTCAATTTCGTTCCTTATCTTTGTATTTTTTTTAAAGGATATCCAGGTCGTAATGGTGGCCATTTGACCACCGCCGTGTTCGAAGCGTTCAGTGCACAAGCCAAGTTGTATGGCATCGAACAGGCCGTCCGAGGATACCAGCTCGAGAATTACACGGCGCGCGCCATTGTCAAGATCATCGAAGACCATGGTCTCGCCAATACCGTGGATCTCGTTCATGGCGGCCATGCGACTCTGTTCTTCACGGAGGAAGAGGAACATCAATCGCGTGAAGACTTTAGACAGGCCAAAGAGGCTGGCATCGACCTTACCAGTGTGCGATGGTATACAAAGGAGGAAATGCACAAGGTATTGAGTTCTGTCCTTCATACATTATCTTCCACTCATGATCCTTTTAGGTTCACAGAACGCCATATCCTGCTGTCAAATTCGACGGATACAACCTTTGGCCTCTCAAATTCGTCACCGAACTTTACAATATCGCAAAGCGTCAGCTTGACGCCGGGCCTGGTGGGCTCTGTCTTCATACTAACACGCCAGTGACCTCCATTTCGGCCTCTACCACCCCCGACAAATGGGACCTACATACCCGAAGAGGCACGATAACGTGTAAATACGTTATCCATGCCACAAACGCGTACGCTAGTCATCTACTGCCTTTTCTTACACGGCCCCGAGGGCATCATTCCTACGAGAGGTCAGGTCATCGCCGTCAAGGCGCTTTCATTGGGAAGTGTCACGTCGTGGGATGGGAACGAAGGATTCGAGTACTGGTTTCCACGCCCTGGTGGCGACCCAGGGAACCCACTTGTCATCCTTGGAGGAGGGCGAGAAGCCGCAGGACCTGGTTTCGAATATTATGTCACTGACGATGCGTCCGTCAATGAGCGGGCGGGCGAGGCGTTGAGAGACTTTCTGCCTAGTGTTTTTGAGGGCGTGCAGAAGACTGAGCCTGATATGGAATGGGTGAGTAGTGCGTTGAACTTGAAGGACTCAACTCACGCTCGTCAGACGGGAATTATGGGTACACGAAGTCCAAGGATCCATTTGTAGGTGTCTCCAATCTTGGGAGTGCTCATTCATCCTCACGGCGTTTATGTAGGTGGGCCCGTTGAAAAATCAAGGCAGTTCATAGCGGCTGGATTTTCTGGACATGGAATGCCCGAACGTTTGCCTGGTTCGCTTGTCGCTTCTTAACTGTGGAAGCACATACTAACACGTAACCTAGCGCTGAAGCTGTCGCCTCGATGATCATTGCCGAAATGGAGGGCAAGCCATGCGTCGTGCCCACCTGGCTTCCTGACCGATATCTGACCAAGTACCGCATGTAAACATTTGATTGGCTTCAATACCATCACGATTCACGATATCTTCATCCCTTTGCGAAGAGTGTAGCGCTGTGATGCGAAAACTGCTCTGAGCACGTTGGTACGAATGCTTCTCTTGTTTTCTGACTGAGCGCTCACGAGTTAATAACGCTCTTAGTGCCACGACATATCAAGGCTTGCCGCTGAGACCCCAGAAAATCCGTCGTAAACGTTTAGCGATGAAATGAAGTCCATTGATTCTGACCAGGTTCTGACAACCGACAAACCACCGACTCTACTCACCAGCACTCATAGTGAGTCATTCACCATGAGGTGTATCATTGGACAGATATCTGAAAGTCTACTTCCAGAAGTAAGTTGTCGGAGGCCTGCTCCGCCTCTTACTCACGTTGACGACTCATTAAAACAGAGTGGACAACGGTCGCAATCAAAGCATGCTAAACGTTATTATCCCGTCCTCTCACATGGTTACTCTAGGTGGCACATGTTGCTACCCTGCGCGATGTAAAATACTAACTGACAGGGGAAGGCAAGGGAACGTCAAGGGAAGGTCTACGAGTTTTGTCGCCACACGTACCGATCCAAAAGCATGGAAGTCTTAATGTGGCGAAAACCAGAGATCGCTTGTTCTCGTCGGACACTGTTCTCGTCGGACACTTTCGTTTGGATGACACAGGATATCGGTCCTGGGATCTGTTCACTGTACACGGCATTCGGGCTGTGCTATGATTCGCGTTTCGATGATCCTCGCGAAACCTTGGCTTCGCCGACGGTACATTCGCCCTCTCG
>JADNRX010000618.1:0-29186 GCA_015501595.1 Hymenopellis radicata | reverse complement strand
TGCCGCCATCAGCGCTCTCCCACTTCCCGCCTGACTGGCCCGACCAGAGCCGAAACTTACCATCACCCACTCACCAACCTCCCGAGGTCAATCCTGCGATTGGATTGTCATCACTATGGGAGGTTCAAGAAATAACATCAGGAAACTGCCTGTGGACTCAGTACAACCCAGGTGAACTTCTCTTAAGCTAAGTTCACCAGGAGCAACAGAGCTGCTGGGAGTTCCTCTAAGCTGACTCAACACAACCATGGCAAAGTGTCATCTCACCAAGCTACCCAGAGCTAACTTTGGCTTACCTAGACTTTGAGTGATATGTGGCTTACTACCCGAGCAGTGCTGAGGCAACTCTAGTATGCTTTGAGCTAGCCCGAGTTTTTCTTCGAAAGTTCAAGCCAGATATGACTGCTTCGAGAAAGGATGGAGGTGTAGAATAACATAATTGATTGAACTTACATGAAATACACTTGTACAGAAAGATACACAAAGGGTCATCTAATGTAACAGTTATATGTACCGATTGTTGGTGGTGTCGTTCCCAGGCAGGTACCACTGACAAGTGGATTATGGCGGCGATGAAGACTAATAAGCTCAAAACCGTTACCCTCAGCCTCGATATCATCGCAGGCAACCTCTTCATAAGCGACGACGAGAGCACGGAGACCACGGGTGACGTACTCCTTCAACCCTGTCAACAAGCAACAAGCGCACGAAAATCACCTACCACGAGGAACGTCACCAAGGGTGTAACTGGTATCATTATTGAGCTCTGCTTCCTGAGAACAAGTTGGAGGCTGGTGTTGACAGCTTGAAGTCGGGGAGCTTGATACCGGTACGGGTGCGTGAAGTGTCTCGCCTGAACGATGGACATGTGGTTAGCATCCTAGTTCTCGGTACGGGAGCGTAGACAGCGAACAGGATAACGTCGTCGGGCCAGAAGGAAGAGTAAGTCAAATGGTGTCCTTATCGAGGGTAAGCTTGTGGTGGTAAGAGTACTGATCTTATCAGAGCACAAGATGGCGACACTGACCAATTCCGGGGGCAATGGTACCGCCATACTGCCGGACCGTGCACCGTGTTCGTAAGTTGAGTTGAGATACCGCTGCACGCGTCAAGGATGATCCCAATTCTTCTCAAAACGAATTAGTATGGGGTATGGATGGAGAAAGGGACCTCACAAGCATCCACATTCTTCTCTGCTCGTCGCCTTCGCCATCCTCGCCTCCGTCCTCGGTGATCATCTCGAGTGTCAGGCCATCGTCGTCTCCGCCCCAGACAGATGTCATGACGGAGGGCGCAGAGAAGAAATGGTTTTCGGGTTTGCGGTAACTGTTCTCAGGTTCAGCGCGTAGCATGGCGGGCGAGTCAGCTAGCAACCGTAGTTGCTCGAATATGGGTGAGACGCGATGTCCGTCGGGACCTGGGGATGCTGTTGGGACTGGGAGCCGTAACCTTTGGAGGCGTGGCTTTGGGCGTGGTACGTCGAATTTTCGAGGTGGCGATGGCTAGGTGGAGATGGCTTAGGGCTCGGTAAGGTGAATAGAGGGGGATGAGCTCTTGTCAGCCGAAAATGTTGACATTTTTCGCGTGCGAGGCCGCCCACCTCGGAGCCGTCGACCGCGCCGTGCAAGAAAGGAGGAAGGCAACGCCACAGCTGGCAACAAGGGGCGCGACGGCATTGGATCCTAATAGTAATCATCCCGACGCGGTGAAAGAGGCGGAAGATGAAGTTCAAGCTGCATCACGAAAAAAATCAACAAGATGTTCCAGGCAGAAAAAATAAACGTACTTGTCGGCGCAGATCCAATCTACACACTCCCAGTGTCACACGTCGATTATCATCCTTGCATCATTCCTATGTTGTCCGTAGACGTTGCCGTCGCTAGCGTTGGCACTTGCTGCCTCCGTGAGTGCAGAGACAGCAGGATCGTCATTCTTGACGCACCTTGAACGTTATGACAGCTCCAGATGCGACGACAACAAGGTTAGGTCGCTGTGGAGAGACGGTCGCATATGAGGCCCGAGCGGTGGTGGTAAGAATGAGACCTTAACGCCAAAAAATGCTGATGCGATCACCACTCGGATGATCGGACCGGGCGGTTTTCGACAACTTGTCCGACCTCCAGCGCGACGACGAAGACAGTAGACACCTTGAAAATATTGCGGGATGCATTCCTGAAACAAGTTCAAACATTTTATTTTTTGCTCATTTTTTGGCCTACATGAAGATAATACTTACCCTTGTAAGCACTAACACCCTCTCTTACGACTACGCGCTCGGTCGGTCTACTCCGTATGTATATCAAATGTTTCAATTCGCTAACACAGTCCTATTTATTCTTTTTCCAGCTCGCTCAGTGCCATCGTTCATCGCCTACGACGCGTTTGCACGATGGTCGGATGACGGGACCGGCGATCCGAGCAGTGATCAACCGCTGTTCGTAGTCGTCGTCTGTCATCTCCCACCACCATCATCACCCATGTTGGGCACCGTCGCCGCCGCATCGTACTCGCTTTCTCCTCGTTCCTGTTATGCTTGTCCTCAGTACCCGTTGGACGACCGGGCTGCTACGCGTAAGCCCTGTCAGAACAGGCTGCACTTATATGATGTTCGCTCCGTCCACTTGGGAAAAGTTGGCGTCAAGCAGCGCCTTGCCTCGCTGCATCCTACAAGCGGGCTCTGCGAGAGCGAGAGCTGGAGGAATGAACGCTGCGCCGTCTGCAGGCGGGCAGCGTCGCAGTTAGAGACCTCAACGAGTCAGCGGATCACGCGGGTTTACCCATACTCGATCCGCTCGGGCATCTCGGAGATCCGATCCGTTTGATCCGTAGACCCGTGACGGGTCGGATCGCACATGGATCGCGGATCAGCCTCTGGAGGCGCGAGTACTCGTCGCGAGTACTCGCGTTGACTCGTCAATATTTAGCTATATATTTAACCTTAATTTACAAATTTTTACGAAGTTAAACGGGCCCTTACGTCGCCCAAACAAGCCATTCGCGTGAATTTCTGCTCAATTCTCACGATCCGGCAATCACCGAGAGGCCGCGTAAGCCTGCGATCGGATGGTTTCTCTGTCTTCCTCGTACCACCACCACCCACCACAACCACCCAGTGCGCGACGGTCGTCGCCACTGCCTCTCTGACGATTGTCAGGGGGCCTCTGGGGTGTGGATCGTGGTCTTGGCTTCATGCCGGACCCGCTGCTGTCTTTATGACAGCAGCAACAGACGACTTCCACGACGGCGCCGACTTGGACGACTCCCGGATGACGACGACGGAGATGGGACGGCGGCGGGGATGGGGTGAAGACGACGATGGACGGATGCGATGGACGGACGCGATGGACGGACGGCGGATGGGGTGGCGGCGCAGTGACACGGTGAGTGCGCCGTCGCGGATGACACAGACCATCACCAACACCACCACCTCCACCACCTCCACCACCCACATCACCACCTCCACCACCTCCACTACCCACACCACCACCTCCACCACCTCCACTACCCACACCACCACCTCCACCACCACCATCACCATCTCCACCACCACCACCTCCTCATCCACTCTCACCACCACTCTCCAGTCTGCATCATGCACGACTGAGTGTCCCCGTGCCATTGCCCGGGGATACTCGTCGCGCATGAATAGATTTGGGTGATGGCGTACTCGAGTTTACTCGAGTACTCGACTCGCTCGGCGATCTCGGTGATCCGATCCGTCTGATCCGTCGATTCGTGGCGGGTCGGATCACATAAGGATCACGGATCGGTGCTTTCGGCCACGGGTACTCGCGTGATGGATCGCGGATCTGATCCGGATTTGAGTCGTTGAGGTCTCTAGTCGCAGTGCGTTGCTCAAAATCATTTACTTCCTGCAAACCGATCATTTATGCGCGCCAGTCCTTCCACGGTCTCCTACCGCCCACCAATTCATCCAAGGACGACCCAGCCTCAAGCCGAACATGCCACGTCGTCCTCACGTGCATGTTGGTTTTCTTCGATCCTGAGTCCAAGTCGATCGTCCATTTCTTTCTTTCACCCCCACAGACAAGTCCATAAACGCCTCTCCCGTCGCTTCTCTGTTCCTCGACTCCTATAATTTCTTTTTCGGTGCTCGTTGGACCACCGGGCTGTCTACGTGTAAGCCCTATTCAAGTAGGCGGCACTGAACGATTCCGGCGTCGTCAACTTTGGAGAAGTCGGCGTCAAACAGCGCCAGCCCCCGCCGGATTCCAACAGCGGACTCTGCGAGAGCAAGTGCAGGAGAAATGAGCGTCGCGCAGCATTACGGTGCGTTCTTTCGTTTTCCTGTTTTATCCTCTACTTGGATATTTCTCAGAGCGGATTTTCTTCACCTACGTCGACGGCTGTGTTTAATTCCGTTGTGTCGAGTCACGTCAGCGTCAGGTGCATGTTGTTTTCTTTTGCGATCAAGTCCGCTCACCTCCACCACCGCCATCTTCATCTGCCCCCAATAACGCCGAACCACATAATGCTAAAATCAGGAAGACCTATTGCTTCAAGCATGCAGGCCTAAATGGTAAGCCGTCAATGTTTCAACCACAGCATCCTAACTTTCGGTTTTTTCCAGCATGACGCGCGTCAAGCACAAGAACCCTGCGAGCACTTCGCTGACGATGAGGCCTGCGTGCCCAACTACGATGAGGCCTGCGTGCCCAACTACGATGAGGACACTTGTAAGTGACTCTTACAGTGCTATGACGGTCGTTCATAATAGCATGTTGCCCTGCAGACGAACAGACTTCTCGAGAACGATTGACTTCAACAACAAGTGTTCACTCAACAACAAGAGCACGACCAAATGGCGATGATCCGTACACAAAACGATGATAATCCACTCTGGTCGAAAACGAAGACCACTCTTAACGAGGCCGATGCGGAACGATGGTGACGACAAGGACAGGGTTGGCTCTCCACAGCGGGAACGATGTGCAGTTGCCGGGTATCTGAGTGGGCTCTCAGCCGGATATACGTGCAGATTTCGGTAAGGTCGTCTCGCGAGTGTTGACTGTACAGTCAATCTGTAGTCACGAACATGCGCAATGTCTTAGCAGTCTGGATATGTTACTTTACTACATTTATATAGTTGCTGGTGTATTGTTGGTTTTAAATGAATATCTCTATTGTGATTCTACTGCTGTTTGAATGGATTTTCCATTAACTAAGCCCGCATTTAAGTAGTGTGCAGTGAGCTCGAAGACTGATCTGTAGCTCACCCAAGTAGAATTAACCTTGCCTGAGTTGACTCGAGGAGTAATGAGAGCGACGTGAAGGAAGTCAGAGATGACTAAGGCAGACTCCGGAGCAGCCTGAGTTAGGCTGCAGGTCTGAACCTTTCTCAGAGTTGATTTGTTAACCTAGATGATTTCCTGTCTCCTGGTCAACTAGAGTCAACTATAGTCTACCACAGCTATCCTGAGCCCCATGCCCCTTTTCCTGATGAAGGTGAATTCACCTTATCCTCATTCGCATCCTGCTCAACCTCCGCCAGAATTGTGTATTCCAAATGGGAATGACGCCACACTCAAACTTGAACCGTCTTGTTCGCCCGATTTGGAACTTGATGGCGATAAGATCTCTACAGCGTTCAGCGTTAATTTCGGGGTACAATTTCGGGCTAGGAACAAACGGTACGTCACCGTTCTATTCGCATTGCGAAAGGTCAACATACCATTTAGGGAATTATGAGCGCCTTGAGAGCCTGAATCGCCGTGAGGTCGAAATACAGCGACAAGAAATGGCCTCCTCGAAACCCATAGCTCGCTACTCGACTCCACATCCAAGTCTCCAGCTTCAACCAAGCCTGCGCCACACGTCGAACTCCAACCACGCCGTCAACGGCATCGTCCCATCTGAATTCAGGGGGACGGGAATCTATAAATCGAGTGAGTTCGTTTCCGAGTACTGTCATATTTCGACCATAGGTTCACGTCACAGGTCACGAGCCCAAAAAATGAACCTATTACATAAGCAAGTCACTAGTTTTTTTTCGGCTGTGAACCTGCCCCAAATTGGTCACAAATCGGACTTTTGCTCTCAAATTGAGCTTGGTGGCAGTTTTTATAGGATTTTTCTCCTTTTTAGTGTATTTTAGGTCCAGAATAGCACATTTTTCTCTAATTATACTGAGATTCAGCCTAAAACCTGTGAAATAACCTTGCCATTGAAAAATTTAGTGAACTTATTTTCAGTGGGTCACAGTGGTATGTCCGCTGTGAACATCCCACCAAACAAGTTCACGAGGTCACAGGTCACACCCTGTGAACCTACGGTCGAAATACTACAGTATCAGAGAAGGCACGTCACCTTCTCGTTCACAAAGTTTGAAAGTTCAACATACCAACTAGGAAATGATCATAAACGCCCCAGAGCCACGAGAGGAGGATTTCCCAACTCATAAGATCTTCGTCATCGAAATCGCTCGCCTCGCCACCACTGCGAACAGTCCAACATATGAAGCCCAATACACCTGACCATGTCCCGACTTCAACGCCGCCGTGCAGTTAACAGCCACAATGTGGTAAGTCTCTTTTCCACCTAATTCCTACATCACTCATATTGTCCTAGGTTCAACGCCGAGTTCAGAGTCACCGTGGCAACGCCACACTTCAAAGTCAAACCTCAGTGCTAGCGACTTTGACCCATTAAGGCTCGAAGGCGATCCAGATCTGCTGAATTCTGTTGTCAAATCCGCGGTCGTCATGCCTGAGAAAAACGTACGTTACCTTGTCGTGATCGCCTTCGAAAGTTGAACATACGCTTTAGGAATCGATAGATGACGGCTCAACAGCGGCCACCGTCGCCGTACACCTCGTCTCCGCCGGTGGCGCCGCCAGAGGATGGTGCTGTCGCGAGGCGGGTCATCCAGATCAACGAAGTCCCAAGTCGTGACCGTGCCATAAGAGGCTCCTCTTCGGTGCTACTGAGATCCGGCGGGAGCAGGTACGCCTTTGCGCCATCGCTCGTTCCTTGAGCTAACGACGACGTTAGTTTCTATTCAGCAAGTGAGGATAGGACCAAACTCACGAAGCCAGAAGGTCTGCGAGTGCACAATCGCACCATTGAGTCAATGAAACCCGCCACCTTTGTGTGAGTGTTCGTATCATTTACATCCTCGATGCTTACAGCGGTACCAGTGCAGACGTACAGAAGGCGGGTCCCGTGTATGAGTAGAAGATCAATATCACATACGTACCTTGCTCTATTTTCGCGCGTGAGTTCCAATAATGATGTCCGCTTGAAGATCCTTGGCCCTGCCTTCTTGTCGCGTCTTGGACGCATCTGGTCCGCCAGAGAGATAAATTGAGTCCGAGACGAGAGGAGCGTGGGGTTTCATGGGGCAAATTTGTGGCCCTACGCACAGTAATCGAGGAGAACAAAGTCCAGTTACATTGGCGTCGATGCAGAAATATCTGGTGTAAGAGGTATACTAGTCTTACTAGATACGAGTCTTCATCAGGCCCGTGAATTTGAACTTGGAGATTACGCACCTTGGTCGCTTGACGCTGAAGTCGACAGTTTCCTTAAACCTAAGTTGTCACAGGCGTCCTCGTCAACTTAGAGCAAGGCACGAGTGTATACCCGGGTGCACCCGACACCCGCCCGGCAAATACTTGCTGCCGGAAAGCCGGACTTGCCACCTGGCAGCCCACCCGCGTACCCGCAAGTACTTGACCCGCGGGTCAAGTACTTGGCAAGTACTTGCCTCACAGGTGGGCAAGTACTTGCCAAAAGTACCTGCATGTTCAGTGTATTTTTCGTGCCCGCCGACGACCCCTGAGCATTTGCGCGGGGGTTATCGACGTGCACGACACAGATTGCTCAAGCCCTGACTACTTGGGAAAGCAAGCAGAGGGGTTGAGCAGAATGTGAATAGATGGGGAGGTATAAAGCGACGGGGCGGGTGAAGAGGTGTGTGAAGAGACGGGGGCGGGTGAAGAGGTGTGTGAAGAGACGGGGTGGGTGAGGAAACGAGGCGAATGCAGAGACTTTGTGAATAAGGATAGAGTGCGCGATGAAAATATAGTAAAAACGCACCTTGGGGCTGGATGCGTCCGCGACGCCCTCCAGCCCGAAGGAAAACTCGAATCACGACGACGCGATGGCTATTCCAGCCTCTTGAAGCCCGTCGCCGTCCTGAAGTGCTGCTCCTCCGGGAGGCTTACGCGTCCGTGTTGCTCGTTGAGAGAGCAGAACACGTAAAAGTCGGCGGTTCGCCACAGCTGTCGTTTATACAAGTGCGATCCGTGTTGGCCGCTGCAAGCCCGCGCTCGCTATCCAAGGGTGTGGCGGCCTCGTCGCGAGGGCTTACACCGTCCGCATCCATACGAAAGAGCGCCGTCATAGAGACGAGCGCAAAAGATCGCCCCGGAACGTATCCGAGGGCGGCTGGGCCGGAGCCAACGAAAGAACATTGTCCTGTCATATTGCAGCCTCCGTGAGGGCTTACGCGTCCGTACTGCGTCCAGATTGCGTCGTCGTGCAGACAAACGCAAGAAATCGCCCCAGATCGAATCCATGGGCGGCGGCGGCGGCGCGAAGCCAAACCGCGGGAGAAAAGCCAAGGAGAATAAGCATAAGAGGGTGAACGAGCCCCAGAAAATTTTCTGGGGCTCGACGAACACAACGCGAACGTTGTGCTGTGGTGGGAGGAGGCAGAGTGCCAATATCAGACGCGATCGATCCTTATCCGGCACTTGCCGGGATCTTCGGCGATCTCGGTCTTGGCAAGAAATTCTCGCGAACGTCGTTTCTCAACGACGTTGGGCTCATTTGAGCCTCAATAAATTCTTAAAAATCACCAAAAATATAATTGACCATTGAGGCAAGTATTAGGCAAGTACTTGCCCCAAATACTTGCCTTGCCGAGCCCGTACTTGCCACCCGTGCACCACCCGGGTGTTTGGCAAGTGCCGGGTGGGCAGGTGCCGGGTGCGGCACCACCCGGGTGACGTCAATACTTGCAAGTACCCGCAAGTACCTACCACTCGTGCCTCCCTCTACGTCAACTGTCACCCCGTTCATCACAAGAGCGCTCGTAAAGCCCTGACGCGTATGAAATAACCATTAACCTCGACGCAAGATCCACACATACCAAGAACACGCGGCTCACCCGTTACGTGCAGAACAGAGTTCTCAATTCGTTGAGTTCGAAAAGCTAAAGCACGGTGAGCCGAAAACATTTTACATATGGTTTATATGAAAAGCTTACCTCAATGTTCACGTTATTTCCAATGTATTCAATCACTTTCAAGATGCCCGCATGGTCCGCGGTCGCCAAAGAAGGTCCAGACGTCGTCGTCGTTGTCGCGGAAATCCCGGAGCGACGCGTTCGAGGTCGTGGTAAGAGTGCAAGCCCAATTCGGACAATGCCGAGTTGATCGAGCGCACTTGGACATGCACTCTCACCACGCCGATCTGTGTTCTGTCGTTAAATAAATTCTGCCCTTCTCTGCACCTGCGCGCGCCTCTCTTGGCTCGGAATTTACCCTTCAAGAGTCTTGTCCGAGATCCCGACGGTCCTAGCATCAGGAAACGGTCTGTGGGCCAGAGGCTGCCTGAGTTAATCACTGCTACAGTGATTGACCAGAGGGCACTGAGGTGCCTTGAGATGTCTTTGGCTGTCTCAAGATAGTCATTGTAGCAGCTATAAGCTTGAGCTACCTTAAGGCTCTTGAGATTACTTCAAGTCTCCTCAAAGCATCAGGATTTGCAACTCCTAACTCTTGATAACTCAAGCACACTTGAAGGAAGCAGCATTACAGTCTTTTGCCCCAACCAACTCAAAGCGCCTTGGAATCAAGGTATTCTGATCTAGAGCTAGCTCTAGCGAAGACTTTTCGTCGAGGCGACAAGGCGTACAATAGTACACGAGTCATACCCCGTGCGAAAAAGTTCCGGGGACTTCCTTTCGCCACGCTATGGGGCCTCGCGAAAGGGTGTCCACTTCAAGCTGAGGCCGCAAATCCAAGAAAATGCGGCAAAAAAGACGTACCAGACATCATGGCATGGAGCCTGTAAGACACGCCTCTGGACCGTGCAGCCCGAGTCGTCGTTGTTGTGGCGGGAGTACTGCTGAGACTTGCTCAGCAGCTACGGCGGACAGGGTTAGGAGGGTTGGTGATCTCCTTGAGGCAGGATTACGCATCCCACAAAGAGGCATCGCCGAAAAGAAAGAGACTAAATGACATTTAATGAGAGAAGATAGCAATTAAGACACACCTACACGCAGAAGGAGTAGCACCTCCTTCTGTTGAGACAGGCATGCACCCGCAAGTCAGTCTTTTCGTAGCGCTGGGGCTGCTGCTCCTGGCGCATGTACGCCTCGTGCTGGTCGTCGATAAGCTCGACATTGGGCTACCAGGAGTCGCCGAAGCAGGAGTGTCGATGACGGTGAGCCTGACCTTGAACTGCTTCTCCTCCAGCTCGGCCTTGATGATCTCGACCTCGGTCAGCTTGTCGAGCTGCTTGTGGTGCCGCTTGGGAGAGTTTTTCGGAGGCGAGAGCTCCGCGCAGAAGAGCGTGTTGATGAGCGTCGTCTTGCATGATCAGATTCGCCTGCAGCGCCGTCAGTATAAACACGCAATCACCGTGCAGATAACGTACTGACGACTAGTATTTGTCGTGGGGGGAGAAGTAAAAAATATCCAAACGGCCGTCCTGGCGTCAACGTGCTCTTGCTCTAGGTGCCCGCTCCGGATCGCTGTCGTCCTGTCAGTGGAATAGACTGTCGCCTGTACTTCAGGGCTTACGCGACTGCTTGGCATTGCTGTTGTGGCGTTGCTGTTGTGGCGGGACGTCGTCGCAGCCGTCGCGTTCAGTCCGTACGATGGACAGAGCGGCCTCAGTGCGAGGGCTTACGCGGGCGTCGTGGTGGTAAGATGGAGTAGAATGAAACGAAGCTAAGTCCGGAAGTCGCAGCGAATGATGGCCGTCATCGTGGTGGTACCAGAAAGAGGTTGTTGCTGGGCTAGGGGTGGTGTCTGCGCGAAGATCTGGGTTGTCGGTTTCGTTGGCGTCGGGAGTGGTTCACCGCAGTAGCGGCGCGGAAGCGCAGCACGAAGCCTGCGCAGTATTTATCGATTAGAATGATTAAAAGACTGGAAAAAAAGACGCACCTGGCCACGGAACGGGCAGCAACTCGTTCACCGTAAGATGGTGCACGGATCTGTCTTCGTCGTGCGTGCTACGTCGCCTTGTTGGTGTCGTCCGTCGCCGGCTCGTCAACGGCGCTCGCAGTTTTGAATAAATGCTGCCAGTCGTCTGGGCTTATGCAGCGAGTCGTCCTCCGGTTGGTTTCGTGGTCCAGACGGAAGAGAAAATGCACAGTGGCTGCGGACGGTGATTCCAGGAGTGGGGGTGTTGACAGAGCGCCAAAATGAAGATGGTGGTCGTGGTAGGAGGCAGTGAAACGACTCTGAACATCGTGCGATCACTGTCCGGATTCTCGGATCGGTCATCCGATCACGAACGGAACGAGCTCGTCGACGCTCGGGACAGCGACGACGGGCTCGGAGTACCATTCTAAGCATCGGAATCTAATGCAGGAGATGTATAATATATGTAGCAGCAAAATATTGGGTAATTCCACAGCATGTACATGTAGCATCAAGCTTATATAGATAGTATACCATTCAAACACGGTGAAATTATGCGCTCCAGTCTGCTGTGCCTCCCTAGGCCCTCGGAAATGTAATGTATACATACTTCACGATGATATTTATTGATTACGACTTAATTTAGGGCAGCCGCGCATTGTGGAATCTTGTTTTTGCTCGACAATCCTTTTCACAACACACTTACAAGATCGTACATGGCTGCTGGCATATTGTGAAGTCTCAAAATTTCTGGCATCTCATAGATATTGAATTTAGATGCTCATAATGGATCTTACCAAAGTACAGGCTCTCCCAAGGTACTGTGCCCAGGCTATTGTCGTCGTCGCTGTGCAGATTTACCGGCGGCGACTCGGACCGAGAATCCGAACAGTGATCAAGCACTGTTCGGAGTCGTCATCCTTACCCTTTTGCCACCACCATCCATTATCTGTTACTGCCCTCCTCCCTCATCTCTCCGTCTCTTGTCTGCTGGCCCTCAGTGAGCCGCGTAAGCCCTGTCAACACAGGCAGCACTTCATTATTCGCAGTGTCGTCGACTTAGTCGGCATCACGCAACACTGTGCCCCGCTGCACCCCCGGACGGGCTCTGCGAGAGCGAGCTGGAGGATTATATGCTGCTCTGTCTGCTGGCGGACAGCATGTGTGCGGTGCGTTCTTTTTTCGTTCCCGTCTTCCCCGCACTGATATTGGTCCCAGTCAACCGTACATTGTCGTACTGTTGGTAATGTTAACTCGACACCACGCCCAACCGTGGGCCCACTTAGAGCCAGGCCGACCTTGAGCAGGGCTTTGTGGGCCCATGGTTGGGAGGTGGTGTCGTATGGTCTCTTACGCCAATGCTCTGGATTGTTTCCTGCCGTGGCAAGCCCGTCGTCTTAACCACTGTCCTCGCGTACGATGTCAACTTCTGTGGGCTGATATTCATTTACCGCTTAATTCCCTTCTTCCTCGGCCAGAAATTCGTCTAAGTCCACCGGGCATGCCACGTAGACATCACGTGTTTGTTGCTTTTTGTTCCGATCGTGGTACGTGTCTGACTTATCCTCTTACCACCATCTCCCACTCTTCCCATAGACGACGCCCAACGGAGATATACAACTGCCTGACTACCTGCGGCGGCGTCTGCCTCTGCGACTACCTGTGTGGCAACGACAACTACTTGCACGAGGACAACAACCTTCCACACAATGACTATGACGATGACCTGCACGAGGCCGAGGACGATGACCTGCACGAGGCCGAGGATGATGACCTGCACGAGGCCGAGGACGATGACCTGCACGAGGCCGAGGACGATGACCTACACGAGGCCGACGACGATGACCTGCACAAGGACAAGGACGAGGACAATGACGACCTGCACAACGACGATGACAATAACCTGCAACGATGTCTTCGACCTGCACAAGGATGAAGACCTCAACTGCACGACAACGATGATGAGGACCTGTACGAGGATGACGACCTCGACCGCATGACGAGGACGAGGACATCTTGCATGAGGCGAATGACTGAGTACTCATTACCCGTACTACTGGAATATTGGCTATTGTATATAATTCATAGTATATAAATTATAATTATAGTTTATTGACGTACTGCATCTAGCAATGAAATGTCTGCCTTTCTTTTCAAATAGTGTGACTGCTTTATACCTTCTTGTGAAGGCTTGATGTGTCATCATGATTTGTTTTGCTGATTTCAGCTAACATTGCTCTGCTTATGGCCAGCTGTATGCTACTTGAGCTGTAACTGAGTTACGTAGAGCTTCATTCAAGATAGTTTGAGTTGCCTTGCATAGAACTTGAGCTAACTTGAGTTGAACTCAAGGCGCCTTGAGAGAATGTTTGGACCTGAACCTTTGCCAAAGTTAACTGGGCAGAGTTCACACTCTGATGTCCTCTAGGCAACCATGTTCACCGTGGTTGACTCAGTCATCCTCTAGGCTGGTGACCCGTTTCCTGATAGTAGGGGCGGGACAACGCGTCTTTTTCCACTTTCTACCTTGATCTCGCGTTCCGGTTCCGTCAATTTCGACCTTTACTATCTATGACGAGCTCTACGGATGCCTCTTGAAGGCAATCTTATCGTGTCGGGACCGACAGCCTGGGAACTTTGACTTGGGCGCTGACGCGGCCTCCCACACTTGCCTCCATCCCTCATCTCGTTTCGATCTGGACGTCATTCCTGTGGGGAATCCCTCCTCGGCATTAAAGGAGCTTGCCACTACAATACTCTGGAGTCTGGATGCATCACTCAGGGCGAAATCCTCGGCAAGACAATTCAAAACTCGATGCGGACTCGAAACTGTATTTCCATTCACCAGCGGTATGTGCCCCTCATTTTGTGTATGACTGCTCATTATATCAATAGACTTGCTTCTATATGCACTGAGATCCGCAGACGCCGCGGTCTTGTGATTGTAATGTGATTTTGAAGTTCGCGCCGTGGAACCCTCTTTCCTTTGGTTACGATTTCTTCGTTTACGTGGCGACGTTACCATGGCCCAGAACACGATACGACATCTGTATGGATCCGCGAACGTTCTACTTTGGGAACCGTTTCTCATTGACGAGACCTCGATTTGGACTTGTTCACTTTGGTGTGTTCGACTTGATATCCTCGTCTCGACGAGCTCATACCTCTCCCAGATATTCTTACAACATTCCTCGACTCGCCTCTCTATTATTCGGCTCTTTACGCTTTCGATTGCACGACATTCAAAACACCAACTTACGTGTGGCGCGAATTCCAACATTCCGCGGATTCGGTTGACAAAGCCAAACTGATGGCCTGGCGACAGCGACGTAATGGGCCTCGACTCTCAACGAAATGGATTCCCTCAGATCTGGATCTCGCCCGAGATATCTTAGGATATAACCCCGGACGAAATGGGTGTCCCCCATTTCATTCTTCCTTTCCCCCCCACCATTGCTCGTCTCTCCCGCCCATTACGACCACGATGTAGACGCTGTGGGTCGTCTCTTTGACGTCGTCTTGCCGCCCTCGTCGGGATCGCGAGTTCATCATTGTGTCCGCGGGGTAGGTGTCTTCATGCCGTCATGTTTGAACTTGCGCTCATCGCTTGGCGCGTTGAACAGATGTCGGGACGTCGGGATTCGACTGTTTGATGGCTCTCTCCGCCTCCTGTGGAACTGTCTCGTCACACTGGATGACCTGAACATGTTCGACTACTTGGCTCTCAGCTCGGCGCGGTGCTGCAACGACGACGGCCCTAGGTCACGGTATGTTGAACTTTCTTGTTGGTTGATTCGATGACTCACCTTCCCTTAGACCTTCTTTGACTTTCCTTCAAGACTTTTCGCCTTTCGTTGACTCAAGGTATGTTTATATCACCATCGTCTTAATTGTTCTTACAACTTGTTCTTAGACCTGAACCTTGGATATGCCTTGATCCGGGATTGCTAGGTTCGTTGACTGTGTCCTCTTATCGTCCATATACTTACTTTTTCTTCCAAGGACCTCGACTTTGACTATGGACGGACCTTCAACCCTTGGTCACTCCGTCTCTCAATACGGGGTCGCTATCGCCGCGATGCCGCCAATATCATGAAGGTATGTTCGTCACCGCCTTCAGCGTACGTTCGAGATGCTCACAAACTACTCTCAGTCTTCCACCGTCAACTACACCTTCGGTCTTCGACGCCTTCAGCCCACCTTTCATCGAGGCCCCCGCGCCGTAGATAGTTATCCTTTGTCAGGTAAGTTGTTCATCACCTCTATCATCATCTTGTGTACTGATGAACATTTCAAAGGTCGTCGTTGTCACGCTACTCCGGTACATGAGGAACAGCGCCGACATCAAGGTAAATCCATGATCGTCTTCGTCGTCGCGATGCTCACCAACTGCTCGTAGTCATCGACCCTTGAACCTCTTCGAGTTGATCGACATCAAGTCGAGCCTTCGGTAAGTTCTTTGACACCGTCACCTCAAGCAAGTCTGATGCTTACCATCCTGTTTTCAGACTCGAACGAAAGAAGCTTGCGGTAAGTCGTTGGCTTGAGCTTGTGTTCGTCAAGTACTTATTTTGCTTCCTGTCTAGTTCTTACTTTGAGTTCATTTCGTTTCCGTCTGCTCTGTGGATGTGCAAGGACGCAATCCGCTCGGTAAGCATTCCATCTCATTTTGTATGTCTAACTAACAGTTCCTTTCAGTCTGGTTGCGCGCTGCGCGCTCTCTCTCGGTAAGCCATAGCGGTTATGGTTCGTTTTCTCAGCGCGGACCTGACACTATTCACAGGACAAGTTGCTCATTTCATCGGAGGGCGACTTGAAGGACTCGGTAAGCGTGCGAATTGCCTCTTCGTTTCCTTGTAAAGTAACATTCTGTTCTGATAGAACTGGCAACGTAGCGACCGCCGCGGCGGTAAGCGTCTTCGACACAGTACTTTGTTGATTTTGATACTCGATGTCTAGATTGGCGGGGTTCACGCGGCAAGTTATCGACGCGTTTCGCGAGCTCAGTGTTTGGACGATGGTAAGACATCTTGCTGAACTGCTTTTAAGCGGCACTCGAAAACAGGTCAAACCTAGAGCAAGGCACGAGTGTATACCCGGGTGCACCCGACACCCGCCCGGCAAATACTTGCTGCCGGAAAGCCGGACTTGCCACCTGGCAGCCCACCCGCGTACCCGCAAGTACTTGACCCGCGGGTCAAGTACTTGGCAAGTACTTGCCTCACAGGTGGGCAAGTACTTGCCAAAAGTACCTGCATGTTCAGTGTATTTTTCGTGCCCGCCGACGACCCCTGAGCATTTGCGCGGGGGTTATCGACGTGCACGACACAGATTGCTCAAGCCCTGACTACTTGGGAAAGCAAGCAGAGGGGTTGAGCAGAATGTGAATAGATGGGGAGGTATAAAGCGACGGGGCGGGTGAAGAGGTGTGTGAAGAGACGGGGGCGGGTGAAGAGGTGTGTGAAGAGACGGGGTGGGTGAGGAAACGAGGCGAATGCAGAGACTTTGTGAATAAGGATAGAGTGCGCGATGAAAATATAGTAAAAACGCACCTTGGGGGCTGGATGCGTCCGCGACGCCCTCCAGCCCGAAGGAAAACTCGAATCACGACGACGCGATGGCTATTCCAGCCTCTTGAAGCCCGTCGCCGTCCTGAAGTGCTGCTCCTCCGGGAGGCTTACGCGTCCGTGTTGCTCGTTGAGAGAGCAGAACACGTAAAAGTCGGCGGTTCGCCACAGCTGTCGTTTATACAAGTGCGATCCGTGTTGGCCGCTGCAAGCCCGCGCTCGCTATCCAAGGGTGTGGCGGCCTCGTCGCGAGGGCTTACACCGTCCGCATCCATACGAAAGAGCGCCGTCATAGAGACGAGCGCAAAAGATCGCCCCGGAACGTATCCGAGGGCGGCTGGGCCGGAGCCAACGAAAGAACATTGTCCTGTCATATTGCAGCCTCCGTGAGGGCTTACGCGTCCGTACTGCGTCCAGATTGCGTCGTCGTGCAGACAAACGCAAGAAATCGCCCCAGATCGAATCCATGGGCGGCGGCGGGCGGCGCGAAGCCAAACCGCGGGAGAAAAGCCAAGGAGAATAAGCATAAGAGGGTGAACGAGCCCCAGAAAATTTTCTGGGGCTCGACGAACACAACGCGAACGTTGTGCTGTGGTGGGAGGAGGCAGAGTGCCAATATCAGACGCGATCGATCCTTATCCGGCACTTGCCGGGATCTTCGGCGATCTCGGTCTTGGCAAGAAATTCTCGCGAACGTCGTTTCTCAACGACGTTGGGCTCATTTGAGCCTCAATAAATTCTTAAAAATCACCAAAAATATAATTGACCATTGAGGCAAGTATTAGGCAAGTACTTGCCCCAAATACTTGCCTTGCCGAGCCCGTACTTGCCACCCGTGCACCACCCGGGTGTTGGCAAGTGCCGGGTGGGCAGGTGCCGGGTGCGGCACCACCCGGGTGACGTCAATACTTGCAAGTACCCGCAAGTACCTACCACTCGTGCCTCCCTCTAGTCAAACCGGGTACATAACAATTTTGTTACCTCGGAGCTGGACTTGGTAACACTTTTGAAGCGAAACCAGTTTATTGAGTGGTTATATACAAAAAGGTAAGATACTGTCTGCGACGTGGTCTACTGTGCTAACAGGTTTTGAAGAGATGTAAAGTAGATAAGTAAATAGATATAAAGGATGTAGTACGGCGTGAGATCGTGTTGGGGTTAGATGTCGTCGGCGCGACGTAATACGAGGCGTAGTGTGGCAGGGGAATGGGGCTGGGGCTTAGGCGGGCGCAGGACAAGAGCGGCGAATCGTCGTGGCCAGGTGATCGCGTGAGGACAGCGAGGTTGTCGCAGAAGTACAAAGGTGTTGACGTAGGGCAAAGGAGAGCGCAGTGGGTGTCGGCGCCGTCGGTGTAAGAGATCGCGTCATCAGCGCGCGCAACGAGAGCACCGGGTAGGAAGCGCCCTCCTCAACGTCGCATCCGCTCAGAGGCGAGCATCCTCAGAGACCTCCTCGGAAGCACTCTCCTCTCTTCCCGACAATCCGCCTCCAAGCCAGCACCCTCCTCAAGACTCCAACCGCCCACCACCCCTCAGAGTGTCCTGGCCCCGAGTAAGAGCATACGCGCGTCCAGCGCAAGTGTGTGGTCGTTCAGAGTGGGATGCGTCGTAGAGATGAGGACGGCAGTGAGGAGGAGCCGGCAGTGAGAGTGTCTGTCGAGAGAGGCGTGATGACTAAGACGGACCCTCTTGAACGCCGACTTTGTCGTTTCAACTTTCCATCCACACAGACCCACCTGACCGCGTATGGCTCCTCCCGTCGCTCAAAGTGTACTACCTGCCGTTCGTCCCGATCGCGTCCTCCGCGACGCTGCCCGACTTTCTCACGTTCCTGCCGTACTTTCGTACGATTGTGCTGCGGGAGCGCGTCCGCCTGGTACACGCGCACGCGAGCCTGTCCGCGCTGGGCCACGAGGGGCTCCTGCACGCGCACTTGTTGGGTGTGCGGACGGTGTTCACGGACCATAGTCTGTTCGGGTTCGCGGATGCGGTGAGCATTTTGAAGAATAAGCTTATGGCGGGGACGATGCGGAATGTGGATGCGGTGATTTGTGTGTCGCATACCGGGTGCGTACGCATGTTGGTTTTTTAGGAGCGGTGACTGATGGTTGTGTAGACGCGAGAATACGGTCCTCCGCGGGGAGCTGTTTGATGAATCGGAGGACGGGAAGACTATGGTTGTAAGGGACAATGTGTATGTCATCCCGCATGCGCTTGTGTCTGCGAATTTCCAGCCGGGACCGCCAAAGCCAACGGATATCAGTGGGTGTTCGCGACGCTCATACTTGACACTGACTCATTGTAAGGTTACAGTAACCATCGTTGTCATATCGCGACTGGCGTATCGAAAAGGCATCGACCTGCTCGTGGCCACCGCGCCGCTGATTTGCGAAGCATTCCCCAACGTCCGATTTATTGTTGGCAAGTGCATCCTTTTCAACTTGGACGACGAAGACTTGAGAATTCACAGGTGGCGATGGCCCCAAACTCATCGACCTACTTCAGATGCGCGAGAAGCATCGACTGCAGGACCGCATCGAGCTCCTCGGGCCTGTGCGGCACACCGACGTGCGCTCCGTCTTGATGCGCGGCCACATATTCATGAACACGTCCCTAACCGAGTCCTTCGGCATCGCCATCCTCGAAGCCGCGTGCGCCGGTCTATACATCGTCTCCACGCGCGTCGGCGGTGTCCCCGAGATCCTGCCCACCAACATGATAAACTTTGCCGAACCCGACACCGATGGTGTGTGCTCTTTTCTTTGCTGACTGCGCTATTTAGACTTGTTGGCAGGCGTATTCTGCGCCATCGCAGAAGCCATTTCGATCGTTCGCGGGGGACGCATGACCCGCTGCGGGCGCACGAGCGCGTCAAGGCGCTGTACGACTGGGCCGAGGTCGCGGAGCGCACGGAGGTGGTGTATGATGATGTGATGCGATCCCCGCAGCTCGAGCTGGGGGAGCGCATGCGCCGGACGATGGCGCTCGGGCCTTTTTTTGGGCCCATCTATACGATTATATTGGTTGTGGACTGCGTGTTCTTCCTGTTTCTCGAGTGGTGGCTCCCCAGGGAGAATATCGACTTTGTCGAGCGGCATTGGGACGCGGACAAGTTTCGTGAGGTGGGTGATTGATTGGCTTGTAGGATTGAGGTTTATGCGCTGCGTAGATTGTGCAAGACGACGACGACGGTTCTTCGGGAGTAAATAACATGGCTCGGGATTGACCAATGTGCCACCCTGGTAAGATCACCTAAAGACTCGACAACCGAGGAATACTAAATGATTAACGGTAGTAGCTGGGGAAAGTAAGGTCATCTGCAACGAGCCCGCTACTGCCAAGAAATGCGGGGTGGTGCTAGCGCGACGCGAAGAGGACAAACCGGAAGGCCTTTGATTGCTTCCAGACATCGGAAGGGAACGATTCGGTTCTGAATTTACTTCATTCCCCTTGGAACACGCATTTCGACGACTGTCTCAACTCGTCTGGTGATTGTCTTCCCAGTAACACTGCAATGATCTTTGTCGATACAGGAATTTGTACAATCACAGGCAGTGATTGAAGAGGACGGTGATTTTCTCCGGTGTTCTTCGTTGTTTGCGACGGCCGTTACGAGTGCAAGAAAGGAGATGGGAGGGCCAACTGACTTTATCTTCTCAAACAACTACAAACTTATTTCATCGTCTCTAATGTCTACGATTTGGTTTTGCGTACACCGTCTCTCATCTTGAATGTCAGCGTGTATGATGGCTGGAACAAATGAATTGTAAGTCCATGACCGTGCGAGGAGACGAGGCTCATTTACCATCTGTAGAAAATCGACGAGACAGAAACAAAGAAGAGGCATGTAACAAAGAGAAAGAGGCCTATGGTCGCAAGCTGAATGCTGATGAGTACTAAAAAGCAGTTTGAGGCATAGCATACCTTGAGGGCCGCGCTTTCTCTCGTTGCCTTTCTTGCTGCCTCAACTGCTTCTCGCCTTGCCTCAATTGCTTCTTGCCTTGCCTCAAATGCTTCTTGCCTTGCCTCTTTCGCTTTTCGCCATGCCTCTTCCGCTTCTCGCCATGCCTGTTCCGCCTCTCGCCATGCCTTTTCTGCCATCGTAACTCGTGCCCCAAGCACTTCACTCTCTCGTCTAGCCACCTCAGCTTTGTCATAGCATACTTTGCCAAGAACCACGCTTTCTCTCGCTGCCTTTCCTGCCGCCTCTTCTGCCATCGTAGCTCGTGTCCGAAGCTCCTCATTCTCTCGTCTTGCCAGCTCAGCCGCATCTCGCTTCCTCACCGAGTTCTCGACAAGACCCTTCAGAATCAGCCGTGTCTCAGCAGAGGCAGTGTCAGCAGCCCTTTTGGCCCGAGAAATGGGGGACTGCCTGAAATCCTCCTGTTTGATGTCAGAATCAAGCGAAGCAATGAGGTTTTCGACAAGAGTGGGTTCCATCTTCGAGTCCTGCATGATTCTGGTAGTCATTGAATCGATAGTTTGTCCATTGGGCTAGATAAGCCGGCAGTCGTCTTCGATGAGACGGAAAGTACTGTACTATTTCAATGTAGTCTTCGCATAACTCATAACGGAGGCCTGTGAAATGAAGAGTTGAGGCTACCATAATGCGTAACGGCCAAAATTGAGCCCCGGGTAAGGCCTAAAAAGGAAATTTTTCGGAGCGGCGGCGGCAGCATATAAGGAAATTGGACCCTGAATGAAGAGTAACATCTGTGAAGAGTATGCATAACGGGTAACGCCCCATGAAGACTTGCCTGTAATAGTACAGTATAGATCTTTCCCCGGTTTTTGAAGCCGGGGCCCTGGATACAAACAGGATCATTAGAGATATGCCGAGCTGTGGCGAAGTAGGTCGCGGCCCACCACATGGACATGTGGTGGAGGAGACTGTAATCCTGGGTGAGATGGGTGATGGCAAAGGCCAGCCCAGCAGCGTCGATGATGTCCAGGTAGTGCTCGACCCGAGTGGTCGGTGAGTAGTTTGAATAAAAAGCTTTCCTTTTCTGGCTGCCGTTCATGTCCCATTTGTGCGGCTTGAGTGCCGTTCGTGTCTCGTTTGCGCGGCTTGCGATGCCGTTGAGTTTTGCACTTTGCACGTCGTTAAGCTTTTTCGAAAAAACGCGAGAAGTCCAACTTGGGTTTTTGTAATTTTGACAATAGTTCCCCCTCCCGAAGGTAACATGTATTGAGCGAATAAGTAGGGGTATCCAAGGTGGTACTCCAAAGGGCCGTGACCCGGTATACACAACGTAGGTAACAAAAAAAAAAAGGATGCCGCCTTCCGACAGCAAGTACCAACTGTGTGGAAGCTGAACGCCGCGACATTCAGTCAAGCACGCTCAGACGCCAGGGGTCCACACAGTCCACGATAGGTAGTCGTCATCACCATGGTACTCGCTCCAGAACAACAGGCGCACGGGAGAGGGAGAGAGAAACAGAAGTGGGGGGATTTCTCACTGTCCGTGTTCTCTTTATACTCCCCAGTGGTGGCTGTGCCGTCGGTTCGTTTGTTGATTCGTTTAAAGTTCGAGCACCTGGTCTGATGACACCGGCACTTGTTAGACTTTGGGTGTCATCGCCTCGACATTCCAGATCTTCGCGGATTGCTGTCCCCTCACCACGACTTGAAAGCCCCCTTCTGCAGTGTTCGAACAGTATACATATCATTCTGGTTCCCGACATACTGTCCCTCGCATTCGACAGACAAGTTCAGAGCCTCCGAACAAGTGTGGCACGATTATGTTACCAGGAACACACATTTCAAATGAGAGCCGAATTGGTCTTGAGATGTCTTGAGGTTGTTCTCGGTCTACTTGCCCTTGTGGATCCTTGCAATCGCCCTGAGAATACGATTCGAATGGATATAAGAATGGGGGGAAAACATAAGTAGAACGGGCTCCAAGACACAAAACATGTTCACGAAATACGCACCATCTAGACCTCAATTCAAAGCTTGAAGTTACGCCAAGGACGGCTCCATGGACTTTGCATATCCTCCCACCTTCCGTCATGTCGACGACGAGCTCGCGCACTTCTGCTGCCTCCACGGCTTAAAGGCATGGGCCATCCCGCCTCACTCAGCTCGATAAACTAATTCTTCTTACTTAGGTCTTCAATGAGTGAAACCGATTTTGAAGAGGGCGTCGTAGCGCAGGGCAAAAGTTCGTCTCTGTTTGATCTATTTCAGTACCGAATTCTGACAACCGTTGCGTCAGTCTCAAGGCGGAGAACGACACACACTTCATCCGACTCATCCAGACTTGAATTCGGCGAAGACGACGTGGTTAGGGTGAGTGGCACGTGAGGCTGCTCGCCGCAGGGCAAAAGTTTCATGTTTTTTGACCTCTTCACACCGCCGAAGTCTGAAAATTTGCAGTTCAGATGGAATGTCATTTCGACAGGAAAAGCAGTGAGTCGCACCTTCATTTCGCCTTCCGTGGTCTCTCAATTTGTCCAGAAATGACAGTGAAGACGGCGATGAGAACGGCCGAGCGCGTTGATCCCCGCGGTTCTGTACTCGCATGGTGGGTGTCACGAGCAGAATATCCCCTTGCTTTTCGCTATGATTCTCTGGATCTAACGTCAGCTTTCAGATCAGCGCGATTTACCTTCAATGACAACGTCGTATAGTCCAGAATTTGGGAGGGACGCGGTCGTGACGTCCAAGGACGCGTAGGCCCCATGCGGATTTGAGGGAGATCTGAATCTAATGCAGTTAGTTCCGCCGGGGTGTTGGTTTCCATGACTGGTACGTTACCTTTTAGTTGATCTTCGAAAGTTGAACATCCCGGTTAGGGAATTCTAGAGAGGACAGACCCCAGACAACAACGGCAGGCGTCCTCGGCAGATCCTGAGCCCCGTTTTCTTCAACGTCACCCTCTCAACTTCGACTTTGCCCTCAACTTACCATGTACGCCGATATCGACGTGATGAGAGAGTCAGATCACTTCCTGTAAAGCCTCGGTACGGTTATTTGCTCCTTACACTTTCGTCTAACTCAATTGGCCTAGATTTGAGGTCGACGACTTCGCTACCTCCGGAACACAAGCGTAAACGGGACCTTGAGGTGCGGGCAACATGACAACGCTCGCCGCGGGGCAAAAATGTCGGTGACTTTAGCCTTTGTTTCCGATTTGGATCTGACAATTCTTCAGGTCAGGTCCGACTTCAAAACGGTGAGATTTACCTTTGTTCTCGAGGCCAGACCTCACGACACTTCCAGAACCGAGCTCGATTCAGCACGAGGAACATCCATTGTCGAAAGGTACATCTTCCTCCGTTTCGAATCCGTATCATCTCAATCATTCCAGACCGCTCAAGAAACGGGGTCGTGACCCGCGAAGAACACGTCAAAGCAACGCGACCCCAGAGATCCAGATCTGGACAAGTCCAATTGTCAATTCCCGAATGAATATGAATGAAGGTACGTCACCTTTTGATTTCAACTTACGAAAGTTGAACATTCCAGGCAGGAACTTCAAGCGAACAAGGCGACAACAGTGCGATGCGACCACGCAGACTCCCGATTGCTTCGACTTCATCACTCGTGCAAATCCCGCTCTTGGACTCACTGGACTAGATAGTTTCCCCCGCAAGCGCAGAGACAAAGCGAACGACCGAGAAAAAAGGAGAACTCTTCATTATTGACCCCATTCGGCGCTAAACAGTCCGTAGAGACAAGCATGACTTCCAGGAAATGACGCCACACGATAAACTTGAACCACCCGTTGGCGAGTTCGCCCCATTTGGACATTGATGTCGATCTGGATCTGAGGAAGTCAGCTACGAATTCCGCGGTCTCGGCTAAGGACATCATGTACGTCACCTTTTCAACCGCCTTCGAAAGTTCAACATACCAACTAGGAAATAAGCAAGAATAACTCCAGAAGCCGCGAGCGCAGAGCGATAGAACTTACCAGGACCTCTCTTCAATGCCGCTCTCCCTCCTTCTCGCGCCAAACACTGTGTCCCGAAGTTCAACATCAACATCAGACCACCACCCATAAACCACCCAGTCCACCCTCGATTTATACGATGACCGACAGCGCGAATAGACGTCTTAGAGGGTAGGCTAATCAGTCATCAAATGACAGCATTGCTGACGCCATCTTAGGCCCGACGACAAGTCGAACCGGTTACCGCGACGACGCCACACTCTAAATCCAACCAACAAGTTTCCCCCATTCAGACTCTAGAACGAAGCGGATCTACAAGTATAATCAATCACGCGGAAGGTTTCAAGAGTAGGAACTAAGGTACGTTACCTATAATTGTCGTCATGTTCAAAAGTTGAACATAACTGTTTAGGAAATTATGCGGGACTTCCGCCAGGCCATGCTCAAAGGATGACGCGAGTCATCTGCGATTGTATCTCGAAATCGGCGTGCATCGTCTGACCCGCACGCTGGTAGGCTCAACTCCAGAGTTGACATCGAGCTCATCCTCGTCGACTTCGGGGAAGAGTGGCATTCCAAATGGGGGCAATTAACAGGGAAGGATGTGAGTAACATTTCTCGATACAGATCCAGATCTGGTCGAGTTCCCTGAGCCGGGAATCCGCGAAAGAAAGAAGAGGTACATACTTACTGGTTTTTTATCGTTATGCTTGAGCCTAACGCCAGGACCAGGGACTCCATTGACAAGTCCGAATCTTCATAGAATGATGGCGACTCCGTATTCGATCTCGAGGACGACGCAAGTGTCCAAGTCGGCGCGCGCATGTTCCGAGTTCATCGCCGCAGTGAATAAATCTGACATTCTTCGTGGAGACTTGGTTGCGGTAGCGTCGGTCCGAGGGAGTGCCTTCGCCGACTGCGGCAGCGGCGGCTCTATAGACGAGAATAATGATGACTCTTCTGCGCCACGGCCAAATTCGGGTACGTACCTTGTCTCCTTTGGTGCAAGTTTCATCAGTGATGCCAGTTTAGGATCACCATTTGTCTCGTCTTCTTTTCGATTGCTCCAGAGGCGTTTGGAAACCGGCGATGAAGTCGGGGTTGAGGTCGGCAGGAATAAAGTTGACTGAGGGATTCAAAGACGCGTTTTCGGCGCCGTACGCGCAGCAATCAGGTAGAATAGAAGTTGAATATTGTTTACTACTGTAGACATACGCGTCGTAGTATAGGCCAGCGCCGAAAAATCTAAGAGTTTTATGAAAAACAAACGTTAGGCTGAAGCAGAAAAAGAAATACCGCAAAGTCGGACTAGGGAGCTGGTCAGCACCTGCAGAGACGTCTCAATAGACGATGATAGCTTCCCAGAGCACCACAAGACCGCGTTAGAGCCGTGCGATGTTCCTGGACACGATGTTTGAATGTCAATAAAGTTCAAAGTCACAATACGGATCCGCACTCACCATGACATGCAGTTCTCCCCTTATGTGACAGTTGACTTTCTTCGAACGTCGCGATAATGAGTACTAGAAACCTAATTCGCGATAAGCCGAAAAACACTCTGTGTCAATTCAATGAAAGCTTACCTTCAGCTTCCGAGGGTTTCCACAACGACAACATCATTCCAGGGCACCCTCCATATAGTCCGCGGTCGGCGCAGAAGGTCCAGACGTCGTCGTCGGTGCAGGATGTCAGAGCGATGCTGTGATGGTGGTGGTATAAGCGCAAGTTCCTATTCGGGCAAACCCGAGTGATCGACGGGACTTGTGCTCATACTCTCACCACATCGAGCCCAAATTCTCGCGTCTAATGTATTCAGACTTTCTCTCAACCTGCGCGTGCCTCTGTTGTACCGAAATTTACTCCTCAAGACTCTCATCAAATATCCCGACGGTCATAAGGGCGCGACAACACGTTAAACGCGTGGTATTCCACTTTCGTTCTTAGCTTTGCGTTCCGTTGCCGTGGAATTCGACTTTTATTATCTATGACGAGCAGTACGGGTGCCTCTTGAAGGCAATCTTATCGTGTCGGGACCGGCAGCCTGGGAACTTGGACTGGGGCGCTGACGCGGCCTCGCACACTTGCCTCCATCCCTCATCTCATTTTTCCTGGACGTCATCTTTCTTGGGAACCCCCTCCACGGCGTTGATCACTCATCTGTCTGCTTTTTCTGACGCAGTTTATCCCCGGAATTATCTTTGCAGAATGGGCTGGCTCCGGAATTCTAGTCTGTATGGAACTAGGGCACTGTTTGATTTACATTCAATGAAACAGGTACGTGCCCCGTCTGTTTATCGGCAGCACTGACGCATTTGAATAGATTCTATTCGTGACCGCATGGAGCCGCAGATCTCGCGGTCTGGTGATTTTAGCGCCAGAGCAAGTTCGTGCTATGGAACCCTCGTTATTTTCGTTATGGCTTCTTTTGTTTACGTCGCGGCGTTACCATGGCCTGGGTTACGACTGAGTTGAGCATGTGGATTTGCGAACGTTCGACTTGGGAAACCCTTTCGCGTTGACAAGATCTCGATTTGGATTTGGGGAGGTGCGTTCATGTTGTTATTAACGTCTCGTCTCAACGAGCTTATACTTGTCTCAGATCTTCTCTCAACATTCCTCGACTCGCCTCTCTATTATTCGGCTCTTTACGCTTTCGATTGAACGACATTCAAAACACCAACTTACGTGTGGCGCGAATTCCAACATTCCGCGGATTCGGTTGACAAAGCCAAACTGATGGCCTGGCGACAGCGACGTAATGGGCCTCGACTCTCAACGAAATGGATTCCCTCAGATCTGGATCTCGCCCGAGATATCTTAGGATATAACCCCGGACGAAATGGGTGTCCCCCCATTTCATTCTTCCTTTCCCCCCACCATTGCTCGTCTCTCCCACCCACTACGACCACGATGTAGACGCTGTCGGTCGTCTCTTTGACGTCGTCTTGCCCTCGTCGGGATCGCGAGTTCATCATTGTGTCCGCCGGGTAGGTGTCTTCATGCCGTTATGTTTGAACTTGCGCTCATCGCTTGGCGCGTTGAACAGATGTCGGGACGTCGGGATTCGACTGTTTGATGGCTCTCTCCGCCTCCTGTGGAACTGTCTCGTCACACTGGCCGACCTGCACATGTTCGACTACTTGGCTCTCAGCTCGGCGCGGTGCTGCAACGACGACGGCCCTAGGTCACGGTATGTTGAACTTTCTTGTTGGTTGATTCGATGACTCACCTTCCCTTAGACCTTCTTCGACTTTCCTTCAAGACTTTTCGCCTTTCGTTGACTCAAGGTATGTTCGTATCACCATCGTCTTAATTGTTCTTACAACTTGTTCTTAGACCTGAACCTTGGATATGCCTTGATCCGGGATTGTTAGGTTCGTTGACTGTGTCCTCTTGTTGTCCATATGCTGACTTTTTCTTCCAAGGACCTCGACTTTGACTATGGACGGACCTTCAACCCTTGGTCACTCCGTCTCTCAATACGGGGTCGCTATCGCCGCGATGCCGCCAATATCATGAAGGTATGTTCGTCACCGCCTTCAGCGTACGTTCGAGATGCTCACAAACTACTCTCAGTCTTCCACCGTCAACTACACCTTCGGTCTTCGACGCCTTCAGCCCACCTTTCATCGAGGCCCTCGTGCCGTAGATAGTTATCCTTTGTCAGGTAAGTTGTTTCATCTATCATCTCTGTGAAATGTTCATCACTATCATCTTGTGTACTGATGAACATTTCAAAGGTCGTCGTTGTCACGCTAGTACGCTACTCCGGTACATGAGGAACAGCGCCAACATTGAGGTCCATCCATGGTCGTCTTCGTCGTCGCGATGCTCACCAACTGCTCGTAGTCATCGACCCTCGAACCTCAAGTCGGGCCTTCGGTAAGTTCTTTGACACCGTCACCTCAAGCAAGTCTGGTGCTTACCATCCTGTTTTCAGACTCGAACGAAAGAAGGCGGTAAGTTGATAGCTTGAGCAGGTGTTGGTCAAGTACTTATTTTGCTTCTTGTCTAGTTCTTACGTTGAGTTCATTTCGTTTCCGTCTGCTCTGTGGATGTGCAAGGACACAATCCGCTCGGTAAGCATTCCATCTCATTTTGTATGTCTAACTAACAGTTCCTTTCAGTCTGGTTGCGCGCTGCGCGCTCTCTCTCGGTAAGCCATAGCGGTTACGGTTTGTTTTCTCAGCGTGGAACTGACGCTATTTACAGGACAAGTTGCTCATTTCATCGGAGGGCGACTTGAAGGAGTCGGTAAGCGTTTGAGTTGGCTCCTCGTCTCCTTATAAAGTAACATTCTGTTCTGATAGAACTGGCGACGTAGCTTGATGACCCACGGTAAGCGTCTTTGATACAGTATGTCTTGTTGATTCTGATACTCGATGTCTAGATCGGCGGGGCTTCAACATCAAATTTCGACTTGACGCGGCGAGTTAGCGACGCGTTTCGCGAGCTCAGTGTTTGGACGATGGTAAGTGTTAACATCTTGCTGAACTGCTTTTACAGTAATCGGCACTCGAACAGGTAAGAATTTTTGTTTACCTCGGAGCCGGACTCGGTAACACTTTTGAAGTGAAACCAGTTTATTGAGTTGTTTATATACA
>JADNRX010000617.1:0-29203 GCA_015501595.1 Hymenopellis radicata | reverse complement strand
AAGACTTTAGCGTCGCCGGTCAGTTGATACAGTTTCAGCTTGAGGCCGTCTCTCGGTTTTTGGGAAGTGTCCATTCTTCAAACAGAAGTCTTCGGAAAATAGAGATGCTGTCGCGTATATAGCCATGCGTGTTGAGTGTGGTTTGGAATCAGAAGCTGCTGACTGCTACGACGAGGGTGAATCCAGTAAGGCGAGAGAAGTGCATACCATAATGGCTTATTCAGTAATGAGAGAGGATCTCGATACCTCTAGGAACGCCAGAAGGAGACGGGAGGAAGAGAGGCGGAAAGCGAAGAAAGGGAAGCATTCTGTTGCTGGAGCTAGTAGCTCGCACAGACTTCGCCAGGCCTTACGGAAACAGGCAAATCAAGCCGAAGTACGAGTACGATTCGAGATTACGGAACCCTCAAATCCAGAATCCACCACACCGGAGAAAGTCGTGCATATGACACCCGCACGTTCTATGCCACCTGGTCTGAGTGCGTTGGGCTCTCGATCCTTACAAATGGCTGTACGACTACTATCGCCGGACGAGGACCCCATAGCCGGACGATTGGATTCTGGCGCTGATAATTCCTCCTCCGTGAGAGGACAAATGATTAGCTTCGCTTCCTTCAACGCCGTATACCTATTCCAATGCGGACAATCTCGAGCAAAATGGAAAGGGCTATTGCAGATCCAGCACGAACGTCCTTCAGCCGGCTCCCTCACGCTGTGTACGGAATCGTCCTGCGGAAATTTGTACTTCCCATCCGCCGGGG
Source organism: Hymenopellis radicata (assembly GCA_015501595.1). Classification (NCBI taxonomy): domain Eukaryota; kingdom Fungi; phylum Basidiomycota; class Agaricomycetes; order Agaricales; family Physalacriaceae; genus Hymenopellis; species Hymenopellis radicata. The sequence continues at coordinate 28,442 of JADNRX010000617.1, read as the reverse complement.
GTCCGCGTGGGCCAGCGCTTTGACTAGCGCGTCGTGGCCTCTGAGAGTTGGCTGTGTGAGCCTCGTGTGCTTTTGAACAAATGTGACCTTCGTGCGATTTCGAACACGTCGCCCTTGCGTCGGAGCAGTCCTCATCTTCTAGTTCGTATTCCTCACCCTCTGCGCCCTCCAGTGTTTTCGCGTCGCGACCGTGAAAGGAGTTCGAAGATTTAAAGCGTCTGGACGGGTTCGCGTTGAGCCAAGCAGCCAAAAGGGCTTTCTTGTTGGTAGCAGTAACCGTAGCGAGCGCGAGAAGACTACTGTAGCGTTTCGACCATAGGTTTGCGGCCTGTGATGCGATATGCCGCGAACCTACAGGGAACAGCTTCGTTTTCAGGCACAGATGCGGGAATTGCCCGATTTGGACTGTCCCGCCGTAGGCGGGACCGAAAATTTCCATTTTAGGCAATCTGTGCCTTAAAAAATTGACCGTGACGCGATATGGCCTATATATAGCTTCGCTTCGCAAGGTGCCGTGATCCGATATCCGAATTAACGGTCGAAACGGTACAGTACTCGTAGAAGTCGTGTTCAACCAGAGGCTCCATTCCAGCGGCGCGTTCTTAAGAATCCTGGATACCGCTGATAGGCAGTGTAGGAATACACTACAGAAATAACACAACACACACACAAAACACAAATCAATAAAAGGTACTATACAAACACCAACAGACTGCTGCAGTCTGTCTGGACAAGTAAAAGGATCTGACCTTTAACACTCGTAACGAAATACAACTTTAGTCAAACACTCGTTGACTCAAAGAGGATCCAAACGGAAGGGTGAAGTGTACTTCCTAAACTACGCAAAGGCAAGTTCGAGGGAGCTAGGGTGTGCAGAACTTGTAAGGTTCCGGAAGAACGGAAAGGGCTTCCGACGTCTTAGCCGATAGCTTGGTTCGCAGGTACACGAGTTACGGGTTTAATCGTCTGCGCGTTGACCGTCTTGATCCAATCCACCTATAACTAACAGAGTGAGGTTCAAGTTCGTTCTTTGAGTAAAGATCCGCGGGGGCTTGATACACACACTAAGCTTGTCTGAACTTAACGTCTGAGGATTCTGCTCTTATATGAACCAAAAGCAGTTGCAAGCGTGGTGACTTCAAGATTTCTTAAGTGGACACGGAAAGGTTTTCTCGCTTCCGCCGTTTAGACTTCGTCTAGGGACAAAGGGGCTTCAACAAGGTCTTTCCGAGTATACGCAGTACTGTCTTAAAGAACACCAAGTAACACAACTTGTAGTTCACGGGGGTCTGAGTCTGGGTCTAAACTTAAACAGGTTCTTGGAAGCAATGTTTCCGAGTCAAAGATACACTTGTATTGGCTTGATAGGCTGTATACGGGGGTGCAGATTAACTACTGGCTACGATGTTGAACAGTCCCTTTTATACTACGTACGGCTAAAGAATGGCGTAAGGCTACTTACTAACTACGGCTTATCTTTGTAGTATAACCGGAAGTATTTGAAATGTTTCCTGCGTAGAACCGGAAGTATAGTTCTGTTTCCGGTCCGTCGGACATCTGGAAGGGTACATTCCCGGATGTAGTCAAGGTAACACATGGACTGCACCAGGAACAGTATCTGGGCCTTTCGTTATCAACCCAACTGTCCTGACTTGTCTGAGTATAAGTCTTGCTTAGCCTAACAGTGTCTAATCTTGTCCCTAAGCGGAGGTTCAAGGTCTAAGTCTTAGGATTCTGTAGATACCCTGTACATGGTTCTTTGGAGTGGGTATGGTTCTGGGTTGGAGATCCAGTAGATATACAGTTTCTCTTATCTCGGATGTAGCTGTGCCTGGTAGTTTTGGCACCGGGTCAAAGCTGGGCCTATTTGCAAAAGGTGCCTGCGGATAGCTATCCGCAGGGTGCTATCTGATCGGACTGTCCGTCCAAACGGAAGTATGGCGTGATTGTGGAGTATTTTGGGTTCTAGGTTTTAAGGGTTCGGGTGGTCCATGTGGGCCTCAAATACCGGATATGCAGGCATCCATAATGATCTACCTTACTGTTTCTGTACTCGTAGAGACGAATGAACGTTGTGTGCGCGGTTTTACCGTGTAGCGGATAACTCGCAGTGTTTTCCGTGTCTGTGTGAAGTACACACGCTCCACGGAAGGGAATTTGTCCTTCCGCGGGTTCAGAGAGTTATGATAAACCCGGTCGCCTTGAGTATTTGATATTCAGGTACGTTCTGGAGATACAGAAGCGTCCACGGAAGTTTTACGGAAGTATCCGCGGGTCCTTCCGGGGGCGTGATATCGCCACCTTGGAGTCTCTTCGCGTCCTAAAGAGAGTCTCCGTGAAGTTAGATAGTCTAACCTCAGTGTACTTCTGGGTTGTAAACGCGTCTAGTTCAGGTCTAGCACTTGTACAGAAATCGCAAAATGTAGCCATTCTGTGGCATAATTGTAACATGCATATCATCTCCCCTTAACTTAGATGATATCGTCCGCGATATCCTTAATTGATCCGCGCAGACTAGTTCCTTTTGAACTCTCTTGCTGACCCTGATTCATAGGTGGTATAAAACTTAGTCAACCGGCAAGGTCAACTTTCTGTACCATCCGTTCACCATGTCGAAAGCTCCCAAATCTGTGAACCTTCTCGTTCTGTTTCCACACGCTGCGTCGGGACCGACGCATCCGCCTCCGGACTCCGTGCATAAGCATCTCATGGAGTCTGGTTCTGCTTTGACTCGCTTCTTGCCTAAGGTTGCTGACCTTCCGGACAACGTTACGGACGAGCTTGCACTGTTCACAACGTCAGTGGCTCCTAGGGCTCAGGCCCTTATTGCTACCTTCGACGACGAGAACACCGCCTTGACGGTTAGGTGTGCTAAGCTCGAGGCCACTATCAACAAGATTATCGTATGGCTTTGTTGTCTCTTTGTCTCGGAAGCGTACTAACACTTCCGTGTCTCATAGAATCGTAATCCCACGCTTAGCCAGCTTAAGAACGTTCAAGTCATCCCGGTGATGCTTGACTTCGGTCTTGCCTTGCGCAGTTTCTTGGCCTGCGTGTGTGCTAGTCTGGGCATTAACCCTCAGGATTCTCGCATGCACATTGCCAATTTGTGTCAACCCTTCATTCGTTCTGTCAACCGTCCTCTCAACCGGCACTTGCCTGCCTTCGCATCGGACCATCCCTTGTTTAGGGAGGCACCCAAGGAAGCCAAGGCTAAGGTAAGCTTTAGTATTGATTCTGTGTCTTCGCGTTTAAACAGTCTTATAGGCCCCTGCTAAGAAGGTCCCTAAAACTCCGGAGTTCGTCGCCTCTTCCGGTGACGAAAGCGAGGGCGAGGAAGGGCCCGACGTGGGTAAGTTCCTTGCACCCGGCGATCCTTTCCGTTGGTCTGACGATGTCGAAGAAATGGACGACGGTGAGGGTGCTAAGCCTTCCGGGTCCAATGTGAGCTTACGCTTTGTTATAGCGAGGATCAACTGGCTGATTTCAGAGTTGTCTTTGATGACTGTTCAGGACATCGACAGGGTTCTTTCCGGTGCTCGTATTGCTACTGGTGATAAAGTCAAGGGCAAGGTTTGTTTTCCTTTTTCCTTACTTGGTCTTTTGACTGACTATCCTTAAATTGCTAGGAACCTAACAACTCTGGTACCCGTTACCAACCCTTGGCTGAAGTTGAAGGTATGGATACCACCTCTTTGCTTTTCAAGAAGGCTCTGAAGACTATTGGCGTAGCCCATGGCACTGAGCTGGCCCCTCTTAAGCGTCGCATTGCACACGCTGAGGACTCTACTAAGGATGCTAAGGTTGCTAAACCGGATGGCATCCTCATCGATCCGCTGGCGTTGGGATACTTCACTCAAGGTATCTGTGTTTTTCTTAAATGCGACGGAAGGAATTTGACACCTCCGTAGCACCACCTTACATTGAAGGTTATCGCAACCAAGTCAATCGTTTGGTTCGCATTTTTGAACACTTGTCTAAAGACAGTGCCCAACTCGGCAACTTGTCCCCTAGTGCCGTCAAAGCAGAGTCTCAATATAGGTTTGACCTTACTGCTGCTTTGAACCGTATCTATGGCGAGATCCAGGTTTTCAACCGGGCGGCCTCGTTATACATTAGCACTACTCAGAGCTTGGGGGTTACGTTGTAAATACTCGGACCGTCTTTAACAAAATACCGCTTAGCCCGTTGTATACTTCTTTTCTAGTAGGCTTAGCGATGAGTTGTCTGTAGTTTCTAGTATGTTTGTAGTATCTTTAGACACTTGGCAAGTGCTACAATCATAGTTGTCTTTTGTTTGAACTTCCTTTGGTGTGAACTTAAATTTGTACACAATCTCCGGAAGCCTAGCAACACTTCCCGTGCGTCTTGTATTGATAAGAATAGGGGGACACTGCGGATCCACGGATGGATATGGTGCCGCTTCCGTTATTTGCAATTCGCTGACGGGTATAAGTAGTCTTGCTTGGTTCGTTGACGACCCATGGAATCTGTACCCATTTTCGCCAACTTCAAGCTGCACTTGCTCCCTGAGTTTCAGGATGAGGCTACGCGCGATCCCATTCGTTACGACTTAGCGTGCAGGTTGCTAGACCTACGCATGGCTCTACAACTTCACAGGTCTCTGGGAGGCTTTATCGTTGTACATCGCGTGCCTTTGCAGGCTCTTAGCTTTGTCGATATTACCACCACCATTCGGGTTGGGAGTGATATCGGTCCTAGGGGAACACAAGACTCTCCCTTGCTGCGTTTTGCAATCCGCGCATTGGTACGGAAGACTATTTCCGTGTCGTTACCAATGATCTGATATTGTTCTTTCTAGGGTGCGACTACATTTATCTGGCGGATTAGTCCTGGCCGTTCGATGTCTGAAGTCGAAAAGCTTTGGGCTCGCACTTTCTTTGTTGCATTGTACGCCTTGGTCGAAGACTTCATGGTGTCTTACCAGGTCACGGTCCAAGGGGTGACCTTGCTCAACATCCTTTCTCCTGAATTTCGACACTTTGCCACCGACTTTCGTGCGACTTATGAAGAAGCCATGGTCAACTTGGCGGTACGTCTTTTTGTAATTGTAACGGAAGGTTTCTTCCGTGACTAAAAGTTCGCCTTTCCTAGTTGCACACCATGAGGGTCTCTATCTTGGATTCTTCCGTGTTCTACCGCAACCTGGTACCAAGCCTTCATCTTTGTGATGAATTGCTTATTGGCGAGAATGATTTGTCTTATTGGAATAGGGAACTAGTCTTGTGGTGGTCGGGATACCAAGGGCAGTGGCGGAGAGGTCAGGATACCATCCGGTTCCACATCGCGCTTGATGAACCCGACTGGGACGAGTTTGGCTCCCCTTAACTTAGATACTTGCTCAGTACTCTTAGTATTAGGTTGCGCTGATCAAGATGTAATCCATTTTAGACTACTGCGACTGGTGTTACTTTTTACTAAGGGAAATCCTAAGTACAACACTTCGCCACCTAGTTGTTGAAGCTACTCCTCCATGGCGACATCTCCATCCATTTGGGAGTCCTTCTGATCCTTGGGTTAGGAGAGGGCGGACGAGCCCCGTCAACGGGTGCAACGGAAGGACCGTCCGGCCTTCCATCTCCTATCGCGAGGTTTATATCCGACCTATACAAATTATAGAGTCGTTCCAGGTGCTCTCTAGTGGTTGGTCCACCGCTTATCCACATGGCCCTAGTCGAAGTCTGGATTTCTCCTAGGATTGCATCAAGCCGGGCCCTGGCCTCTTCTTGTCGACCGCGCGACTCTAGCACTAGCCTGTTTTCTGCTCTGGTTAGTTCGTTGAGTTGCGCCGTTCGTTGGCCCATCTGTTGAGAGAGTTCTGTGCACAACCCGAAATAGTTCCCTACTAGTTGCTCTAGGCGTACTAGCTGGATGTCCTTGATTTCTGCTTGGGCTTTCAACGATCTATTTTCCTCCTTAAGATCGTCTACTTGCTTGCGAAGCTTTTCGACCTCGACGGATACGACCGGAAGTGCTTCCGTGCGCTTCGTGTCCGCACTCTGTTCAGCCTTTCCTCTGGGCTTACGCTGTGCTTGGCTACCAGAGTGTTGCGAAGGACCGGACGGAAGAGGACGTTCTTCCGTGTACTCCGAATCGTCAGAGTCGCTTGGCTCTTCTTCAGACCCAGTATCTAATAACGCCTTGACTAGGATGAGTACTTAACTGAGTAGTCAAAGTAAGTCAATGCGCACCTCGAGTTCGGGGTGAACTTGTATAATGGCGGTAGCCAAGTACGAATCCAACCAGTGTAGAGGGTCTTCAAACTGGTCTGGTCCTGCTGCGTCGTCTTTCAAAATTAGACGGGCCGCGATCGTGAGCAGGCCCGGACATTTGTCTGCTTTCTGCTGTTCAAGGAGGAACAGGGAAGAGCGAGAAGCCCGTTCCGCGTCCTCTTCTCCAAAGACATATTGACAGCAGGGCTTGAGTGGAGCCAACTTGTCGAAATAGACGAGTTGGTCAGAGTTGTCCCACTCCGGGTTCCAAGGTTCTTTGTCAAGTTCGTCCATGGCACGTATACCACGGATGACTTGATTCAGTACCGAGTCCAGCCAGTACCACTTGGTCGGAAAACGGCTAGGCTCATCCGCGCGGATGGAGGCAGCGGCTAGGTCAGCTGCATCCGCGAGGAATCGTAAAGACTCGTCGCTTCGCGGAGGCCATTCCTTGATAGACTCGGGACGACGGAAGGCCTCCTCGGCCTTTTCCGTCGTAAACACGTAATAGAACTCGGGAGGGATGACTTTGTCCTGCCCCAGATACAACAGGGCGCGGTTGATAACGGGGCTAGACGGGGGTTTTAAACTGTTCCTTGGTCCTTTCTGGGCCTGGGACACCGAGCTGGCCATAGTTTCGGCTGTGATGGCGCTTTTTCCGCGGTCTTTGGGCGATAGCTGGTGATGGGGAAAAGCAAGTTTAAAACTTCAACATTGCGTAAAACAGTTCACACGCGTTTGCCGAGATGCCGGGTGACCGGTGCCGGACTGTGCCGAGCCTCAATGTACGTACGCGTTTTGGTGGGCAGGGGCTGCCACGCCTCTTACACGTCTGAGTAGCATTGGGCCTTAGTGTTGCCCATTCCTTCTGTAAGGGACTAGAGGGGGCATGACCTTTGGTTTAACATGTCTTAACTAGTTCTTAACTGAACGTTTAGACTTTGTTACAAGGTCAAACCAGTCTTGTACGCGGAAGGTGCTAATGAGGCCTTTCGTGTACTTGTACTAGTACAGTCACGCCGTTGTTATAGAGTCTTAGCTTTACTGTTAAGAGTCTCTATAACAACGTCTTAAGTATGGATCCACGGATAGATTTATCCGTGTCATATGCATAGCTTGACGTCCACTAAGCCTTTTGTCATGACCCCTACAAGTCATAGACAGCGTGGATTCTTAGTGAACAGGCATGGTAGATATACTGCCATGTCTGTATGGTTGTAGACTCTAGCTTCTACAATTTGGGTATAGTTTAACAGTAGCTTATATCTGCTTCCGTGTCCACACGTAGTCTAAGACTACTGAGGCTTGTTGGTTGACAGACAGTTACTTGAGCTGTCTGTTATCTTAGATCTGGCTTACAAGACTTGACTTCTTAACAGGTTATACTAGAGCCTTTGTCAAGTTCTTATCTTCTTACAGTCACTCAATTAGAGGCGCCAATAACAAGATACGGATTTTTCTATGTACAACTTTTTAAGCTGTGAAGTGTACAAGATATAAGCGACATTTTGTCGCGGCCTATTCTACACATAGCGTCCAATACTACAGGGCTCTACTGCGTACCCGAACCACTCGCGACTTGATTCTCCAACGTCTCTAGCCTTTCCTGCAGCACCTGTAGCTGTAGGGATTTGCCTCTTTCCCTACACTTGCTATAAAAACCTCAATACAAACATCCTTCAGTTGTCAGGCTGACACTTATCAGAGCCCTTTCCCCACCCGAAGTGGCAATAAGACACTTATGTCATCCCCGGCCCACACTGTTTTCGGACGCGACCCCGGCCACATCAGAATCGTCGGCGCGCGCCTTCCAAAATAAGAACAAAGGCACAACATATCGATTACACATCAAATACATCACCGCGGTGCTACCCAAAATAGACGACAGAAACAAAATCGTGCTAAGTCCACTCGGCAAGCCACGGCAAGTCTACATGCCAGCTGCCGCCGCATGGTCCTCCCTGATAATAGCTGCCGCCGCACTCTGGGCTTCGCGATCCTTCGGGCCCGCCTTCTGTCCCCGCGCTGGCCTCGTCATACCCCATAAAATCTCGAATGACTCCCGAATACATCGCCGATCCGCTGCCTGACGGCGTGCGTATGCCTGCCGCCCTGCGATCTCCTCCAGACGCAACCCCTGATAATCTTTCTCCGCGCGGCGCATCCAGATACGCTCTTCATAGCGCAAGGAGCGCAGAACTCGGCGCATTTCTTCCTTCAAAAGTTCCACCTCCTCCGTCCATCGTGTCTTCCTGGCCAGTGCTTTCGCCCATTCAATGCGCACGCCTTCAGACCTCAGTCAACGAAGTGTGGCGCAAAATAAAGAAAACTCACATTCATGCAAATAGCCATCCTCGTTGGCATCCGGACCACCCTCAGCTGTCCAAATCCATGACATCACTGCTCGCGTCTCTCCGCTCACATCTCTCCGCTTCGTCTTCTTTAATCGGGCGGACATTGAGTCGCTGGTGATCCTACTGTTCCGTGCCTCCAGACGACTCAGCTTCCTCACGGCCTCCTCATCCGACTCTCCTGTTTGATACACCTTCACATCTTCATCCTCCAACACTCGCAACGGACCACACGCCTCCTCCCCAACTAGCGCAACCAGACGGTCTCGGGAATGACGGTATTTGGCCACGGACTCGTTCAGCTTCGTCGCCATCGTACTAATGAGCGTCGCAGCTCTCCCGCCCTCCCTCTGACCCCTGACATGCTCGTTCCGAAAATACACCAGATAGCGCTTCGCTAGCAAGCGTGCACGAATTCGTCTCAGCGCATCTGAGCATTGCCCACGCCGCAAAGCCGTCTCCTTCTCCAAGAGTTTCTTCGAACACCGCACCTTGCGGTCTAATTCCGGCGACTTCGCACACTCTGAAGGCAAGTACAGCCTGGCGTCTTCCACGGGAGGAACCGCTGCGGACTTGCCTCGGCGCTCGACCTCCTCCTTCTCGACGATTTTCGTCACCCGTGGCATATAGACCTCCTGCCATCTCCGAAAAACCTTCAATTTTGCCATCTGCGTACGCCGTCGCTCCTGAACCTTGGTCTGCTGGTCCGTCGTCAGATTCTCCTTCCGCGCTCGTTCGTTACGCAGCCTCGTACTGTTTAATCGTCAAGACTAGGCACTGAAGATAAAATCGGATACGCACAAGGCATCTTCCAGTTGCAACCCCATTATCAGAAAGGACGACACCGTGATGCGCATTCCTGCGCTACCGCCTTTCTTCGTCTTCTTTTTTGTCTTCTTCTTCGACCTTGTTCCGTGAGCCCCATGTCTTGACGGCTCTGCATCAGACTCGGCCGACGCGTCAAACTCTTCCTCATCCTCCGCTTCTTCCTTCAGCTCTTGTTCGCGGAGGTCTGCCTTTGCTTTCGACTCTGAAAAGGCAACTAGAATACCACGCGTAAGTCCACAAAAACCCGTTTCCGAAAATCGAAGTCACCTTGTTCCGACGGCGCATATGGGTTCGGTTTGCTCGGATCCTTCAACCACTGGACGACCAAGCCCATCCAGTCGCTGCGTACCTCCTCATCTAGTGCTCCATCAACCACCTCAAACCCTTTGCATTGCACCTCTTTCTCCTGAAGTGCGATTCGAAGACGTTTCAATAAAGTCCGCCCTAAATCAACCAATGTCAGTCCCGTTCGAAAAGATAACGACGACACCTACCCAGGTGTATATTCTTCCCAAAGTTATGCTTATCCACTTTGTCCTCGATGTCATCGTGACGGGCGCCAGGCTGCTCTTCTCGGGTCATATATGACATTGGGTTGAACACGGCCCACACTCGTTCGATCCCTTCACCATCGGTCTTCCCCACCCCGACCTTATACTTCAGCGACTCCGCCGTCTCGCACGAGATCTCATGTGCCCCGCCATGCCAAATCGGTAAGCCCCACTGAATCTCGGGAATGTCCAAGCTCTTCAAGACATCAGGTAATGCCTCAATCCTCTGTTTGAAGTTCTTGCGGTATTGGCACGCGATGTCGTATGTAACTGTAACCTCCTTTAGGCCCATCTTGGACAAGACCCAGTACAGTACAAAATCCGTGTTTTTATATCTGGTCAGAAATGATTAGTGTCTGCCCGCGAAAACTTGTCGTACAATTACCTTTCGCCCTTTTCTAAATCACCCAGCCCCAACATTAGCTCGTGTCGAGCGCAAATAACGCCAATCACCCCAGCCCAGCGAAGTCCAACTGAAAAGCGCGTATCCTTCTGCATTAGTGCTGCGAACGCCACACAAGACGATACCTGATGATCATCGATTAGTATGCGTACAAAACGTAAAGCCTCGGCGACTTACCTCCTCCTCTGTGACATACTTTCGCAACCACTCATGGTAAAGTTCGGTAGGCATTTGCACGCCCAGTCCATCGTACAGCGGCAGATCAACATATGGCGAGGGGCGCATCTTGCAGCGCATCCGGAAGTTCGCATCCTGTGAAACTATGCGCCGATAGAGATATCTTCAATAATGTTAGTCTACGCCACTGAAAAAGTCATCACACGTACTGAAATTCCGACAGCACACTCTCCCAATCCTCAGGCAAGTTCACTCCTACGCGGGGACAAGCCCAACACTCCACTCTAACCGCGCCATCCTCCGCCTCCGCCAGTCCCCCATCCTCATGGGCAACACCAGAACGTCGAACTCTCTGGAGAAATCCCCATTGTCGCGCTATGCGCATGAATGCCTTGTACCGGTCTGGAGTCCAAGATGTACCGTACGGATCTGTCTCATCTTCCAAGACGGTCACGAAATCCCGCACGTTGACCGTCGCAATTGTCTTCAGACGCCGGTACAGGTTTAAAACCTCAATCGTCGCACATGTCGCCGGATATCGTGTTGTGGCGGGATAGAGTCCACTCCGCAATAACTGCTGCCACCGGTGTTCGCCGTCCGACACACTACAACCACAATACCTCATATCGACCTGGTGGACTCCGTTGACGTGCATGACGGTCATGATGTGAGGCGTGATGTCCGGGACGCGACACCGAGCTCCTTGGTGACCGAGCTGGTAAATCAGTCCCATTTCCCGTAGCGAAATTGTCTGCCATGTTGCCTCGCGCCAGACCTAAGAGCACTGTTTGAGTACAGCATCGTTTAAGGATATATCTGAAAAACTACCTGAATGGCATGCACTGGAGCCCGTTCGTGTCTCTTCAGGCAGCACGTCCGACATTCCAAGAAATCCCCACAGCTTTGACAGCGGAATAACTCCTCGCATTCCCCGACGTCTCCCACATCGGCTCGTGCTCCAATCTGAATGCCAATCCTGTCCGCACTCAGGCGGATGTCACACGACGAGCACGTTGGGTTCCGTGTGGCGTTCCCCAGCCCGTGTCGTCGAAGCGTCTCCTCCAGAAAAGCAGGAATCCAAGGTTTCCATTCCTCCATGGGCTGGTCCTTATAGTCTGATCAGTCAACAAGTCGGCATGATGCCCAGAAACCTACCGAGCTGGCGTAACGCTTCCGTTTGCGCGTCTCTCCTTCTGTGGTGTCATTATTGCCACCCTCATCTTCTTCATCCTCGTCGCCCGACTCAACATCATCATCATCCCCATCCTCCTGACCATAGATGGGCTCTGGAGGGCGCAACGGCTCAAAATCAGCCTCCGCGTAGTCGTCCTGCAAATCCGATGGCCGCCTGCCGTCACGGTGATCCACGTTTGGCACAGCCTGAGAGGACACCTCGCCGGCGTTGTCGATGTGAATTGAATGATCATGGACCGTAGGTGGCTTGGGTTTTTTCGTAAAAACGGGGTTGAGTCGAGGACGACCTCCTGGATTCCGCGCTGGCTGCATAAGGGAGAGCAGGCTAACCCCCGGGCCTCCAGGTTCATGGTTGCCTGGCGGTCCCTATCGGGAGAGGATGGGTGAACCTTCTACATCAGAGACAAATTAGAAAGATGTTCGGCCGAGGTAAAAAGCGTGAACGCGTGAACACTTGGGCGTCTCAATTTTTGTGAAGGTCGCCCGTTCAATTCCTCTTCATGTCAACTATTGTGCTGTTGCCTTCATTTCGAAGGAAGGACCGAAAATACTATGATTTGACATTACAATGCAGACTCTGTCTAAAGACGCCGGTACGTGTTGAAAACCTCAAGCGTCACACACGTCGCCGGATATCGTGTAGTCACCGGATAGAGTCCACTCCGCAATAACTGCTGCCGCCGATGTTCCCCGTCCGAAAGAGTACTAGTACAGTCACAATACCTCATAACGACCTGGTGGATTCCGTTGACGTGCATGACGGTCATGATGTGAGGCGTGGGGACGGGGACAGGACACCGAGCTCCTTGGTGACCGAGCTGGTAAATCAGTCCCATTTCCCGTAGCGAAATTGTCTGCCATGTTGCCTCGCGCCAGACCTAAGAGCACTGTTTGAGTCCATCGTTAGTTAAGAATAGATCTGAAAAAGTACCTGAATGGCATGCACTGGAGACCGTTCGTGTCTCTTCAGGCAGCACGTCCGACATTCCAAGAAATCCCCGCAGCTTTGACAGCGGAATAACTCCTCGCATTCCCCGACGTCTCCCACATCGGCTCGTGCTCCAATCTGAATGCCAATCCTGTCCGCACTCAGGCGGATGTCACACGACGAGCACGTTGGGTTCCGTGTGGCGTTCCCCAGCCCGTGTCGTCGAAGCGTCTCCTCCAGAAAAGCAGGAATCCAAGGTCTCCATTCCTCCATGGGCTGGTCCTTATAGTCTGATCAGTCAACAAGTCGGCATGATGCCCAGAAACCTACCGAGGTGGCGTAACACTTCCGTTTGCACGTCTCTCCTTCTGTGGTGTCATTCATAAGGGAGAGCACAGGTTACCTGGCGGACCGTATCGGGCAGGCGGCAATGGGTGAACGTTCTACATGAGAGATAAGAAACAAATTCAAAAAGACGTTCGGCGAGGTAAAGCCTGAACGGGCGTGACTGAATTCACTCAGCTAGAGGTGCTATATGCTACACAATATATATGCCTCCTTGGCTCAGTTGGTTGGAGTGCCGAGAAATCTGTTCTTGGAGGCGAGGGTTCGAATCCCTCAGGAGGCATGGTGCTTATACCCGGATCTTTTTGTGTTGGGAACTCTTGTTCAATCCTTATTAAATATTTTGTTAACTGTTACTTTTAAGTTTTGACTCCGGACATTCTTGCCTCCACTTTGAACACGATAAAGAGGACATAAAATTCTTCACCCCGAATAAGAAGACGACTACAATTCGACATTACATTGAAGCCTCTCTGGCCCAGTACCATTCAATCGCCTCGCCGCTAGTGTATCTGCCCAAGCCCCTGCGAATCACACTATTATCAACCTCCCCGATAACCACTTCCCCCAGGTCATGTTCCTGTTCCACCGTGTCGTTACGCACCACGCCCAATGCTCGATCGAATGCGCGCTCTCGATCGTTGTGGTCCCGCAACGCCCGCCAAAAGTACTGACATCCCGTATCATACGACACCCACCCCGGGCGCGACAACCGGTTGTAGGAAGCCTCCTCGCAAATGTCGGCACAACGTAGAAGCAATCGCTCAGCCTCTTGCTTCATCAACGCCACCTCGGTCTGGTGTGCGTCATAAGCTATTCTCCAAACACCCCCGTCAGCGAAATGAATGACTGAAAGCAACAAAGATCCCACCTTCGTTGGTTTGATAGACTTCGCGGGGTTGGGTGAACGTATGTGTGAGGTGCACGACGCGAGGCCAATTCCCACCCGACAACGACAGACCCAGTGCCAGACGAAAGACTGCCGCAAATCTGCGATGGTACGACAACCAGCCTACATGGGCCAGCTCCTCCTTGGATGTAACATGACAAGCTTCTAAGCGAGTCAGCAACCACTCCCTTGCAGCTCCTCAACATCGCCGTGAGATCTGCGTTCGCTGAGACCTCCTCCATATTGGGCGTACTGACACCGCGCAATTCCGCTACGGCGCGTTGTACAATCCTGCGCCCATGTGAGAAGCTGTCAGGCGGAATGAGACACAGAGCACGTACCGTTGCGCGCGACGAACACCAAAAGTCGTTCTCTCGTTCTGATTGAAGCAGTGGCGAGAATACCTGGGGGGCATGTCGGTTGCACCTGAAAACACGTCAGAACCCCCGCTTTAAACTGACCAAGAGATAATCCAATAATCCAATTGGCGCCACATGGGTACCATTTGCAAACGCAATTTTTTCAACTCCGAATCTATTCCCTGCAGTGGCTAAAATCACAAGCCGATAACAAAGGGAAATTATTCAACCGGCGGCGCCTTAGCGGGACGAGCATAGCGGTAAAGTCCCGCCTTGAGGCGCCTCCAAACCTCGTCCGTCGCCTCTAGTCCCGTACGAAATTCCTGACGAAGAGATTGATTGGTACGAATGTCGACGGCGACTGTAACCAGATCATCGTGGGTGTAGATGCCCATGGCTTTGAATTTGGTTTCCAAGTGCGACACCTCGTATGCTTCTAGAAAGCGTCCAACCTCGTCGTGAATGAACCGCGTCTCACCTGGCTTCACGAAACGAGGATCACTCTTAGCCTCCAAGGCGTCAACCGGGCCACCTACATGCTCATCTCAGGATGCGTGAAACCATGCAATCAAAGAAAATACGTACGAATGGCCTGAACGCCATTTCCGAGCTCGTAGTCTGCGCGGATAGGACGGCGCACGCGAACATGCTGCTCCAGGCGCCTGTAAAGGCTAAGAGGGTGCACGCACGTAAGGCAGAGAAGGGACTTACTTGCGACACAGAAACACTGACTTAGAGGATGACTTAGTGAATGTCAAAGTTTGCTGTTTCCATTTCTTTGGGACGAAAGAAGCCGACGCTGACTTGGAGCTGGGCTTTCTTCTGAGAGACCGGGCTAATATGAGAGGTTTGGTGGTGAGATTCAGACGACTTGTAAAGACCATGCCAGGGTATTTGGTAGGGGAGGTGGGAGAGAGCTGCGTGCGTGACTGAGTCGAGCTCGGAGAGGGCGGACGGGAAGCGACCTGGCCAAATTTATTCTCGCTGACAGGATATTTAAGGAAATCCAGTTATTCCGGGCCTATCGGATCCATGGGGGGGGGAAGGCGAGAGGGGAAAGGACGTACAGCGCGGCGCGGACAATGCCAACAGTTCGGGGTTGATTCGTGTTGGCGGGAGACAGAACATTGCTCGTGAGGGTCTGCAACGTAATGCGACGCGTCGGGAATATGATCCAGTCACCAAGATGATAGTTCAGGACAAGACGTGATTCCCAAAATGGCAGTACGAACTGGCTAGGCAAGCGCTAGGGACAAAAAAATGACCGGCGACTGGGATTCGAACCCAGGTCTCCATGGGACCGCCACGGTATGCTCGACCACTGCACCACTCCAGTCGAGCATAAGAGAGGAGATAGACTTGATATGGATTTGATCCAACGTGACAGCTCGGGGTAACCGGTCCGAGCCCCGGGCTTGCCCAAAACGGCAGTGAGCGA
The DNA here is from genome assembly GCA_015501595.1 of Hymenopellis radicata. Taxonomy (NCBI): domain Eukaryota; kingdom Fungi; phylum Basidiomycota; class Agaricomycetes; order Agaricales; family Physalacriaceae; genus Hymenopellis; species Hymenopellis radicata. The sequence continues at coordinate 12,746 of JADNRX010000617.1, read as the reverse complement.
AGAGGATGGGCGACATTATACAGAGAGGCGGACTGATACAGCATAGACAGCTCAGGAATATGGTTAAGAACTATCTAAGAACAATTGTTGGCTTAGCCCAAAGTGAGCAAAGTCATACTGGAGGAGGAATGCCCATAAGTGTCTAGTGAACCCAAGTACAGAAACCGAGACGTTTGACGTGGAAATAATAATGTAGATTACCTTAGCAAAGTTATTTAAAGTGGTTTTGAGACTCAGAGGATGTCAAAAGCAATACGACATGACTTATTGATAAAAAGTCTAGCGAAAGTATGATCGGGAATGTAGTTGCCTTTACTGCATTTGCGATCGACACACTCTGCTCTTGACACCCACCAACTTTGCACTTCGGACCGGCGATCGTTCCCTCTCACTTGTGCATCTGCTCCACGATGTACCAATGGGTCGGAGTCGAGTTTATCTCACTTCAGACGACCGCGAATATGCGCGAAGAGAAACAAAAGTGCGTTATTGGGATCAGTATGTACAGGATAACGATATATATGGTAGGGTTGTCTGACGTATGCGTTCTAGCAATCGTAAACGCCTCAACGCGAAAGCCCGGCAGCGTTATCAAGCCAAGAAGGAAAGCCATGGGGTAGATGGGCGCATGAAGGCTGGAAGGGCAGGAAAGTACGAGACAGCAGAAGAATACAAGGCGTCGTGAGTTCATAGACATTCTACGTTCGATGTTGACCTGATGCTGGGAAATTCTAGTGTCGACGAGTCAAACACTACCCGCAACCTTCGTCGCAAGTATCTACGGCTTGAGGCCAGATTGATGGCGCATACCAACAACTCGCTGTATGGCTGGGCCCACGGACTCTGTCAAATCGCCATGCAGCATTTGAACAACCAGGACGACGGCTCTAAGGCACTGATAGAAGCAGGTGAGAGCCCGCGGAAGTGGTGGGACAAGGCACAGTCTATTGAGAGGGAGGTCGAGGAGGTGATCGGTGAAGGGAGCCTGTTAGATTATATTCATGCACGCAATGGACGATTTCAATACGCAGTGGAGTCTGTCGTAGATCTTAACTGCCATCTGCTTTTCAGTTCCTTGGAGAAGGAGAGGGCTTATGGGCGGCTGTACTACGCTGTACATCATGCAGATATTATGTAGGCGCGGCATGCATTAATGTACTTATTGACGTCCACACGCACAGACCGGGCAAACAGTGAGCAGAATATATTGGTCTGGTTTCTCATTTACAGGATGAAAGGGAACTAGTTGGACGCAGTGAGCTGTATAATAGGACGGTCGGCACAAGCTGCGACATATTCTCGTAGCGCTTCCTCATAGTTGGAATAACTACCATGGGAGCTACCGGGAATCATCAGGAAAAGGTGTATGGGACTCAGGATAACTGTGGTGTACCCTGGCTAACCATGGCTGACCAGGAGACAAGAAATCATGCAGGTCATCGGGCTGACTCTGAGAAAGGTTCCCCCCTGCAGCCTAACTCAAGTCACTCTGAGGTTGGCTCTGGCATGACTTGGAGATGCTTAAATGCACTCGGATTCACTTTAAGGAAACTCAATCTTATAGCATTTTCCCCCGGTCAACTGCACTGCAGATCCAGGTTAGCTTCAATTCTCCAGAAAACAGCACTAGAGCAGGTAATTCTCTTCAAATTCAGATGAGAGATAAAATAAATTTAGATTATCATGTAAAACCAGATACATCGGTGCACAATACAGCTATAATACTTATGTGAACTATCTAGCAGATACAGATACAACGACAGCAGCATCTCTGAGGAAGTACATACTCAACCCTACGCAGTCGTCGGTGCCAGGGATCATGGTGTGGGTTTTCGGCGAGTGAGGGCGTTAGTCCCGAAGTGTTTGATGATCATGCGTCAGGCGTGGAAGTCCATGATGCCAGCAAGTCCAGCACGGTTGTCCTCGTTGTGCTGAGGGACGCCAAAATCGTGCTCGGCATCCTCTTAGTGATCGTCCTCACCGTGCTCGCAGGCATCAAGTCTATGTTCATGGTCAGCTCCTCGGCGTCGTCGCCATGATGGGGGTCGCTCACCCTCGGCGTCGTCCGGACCATCCTTGTGCAAGTTGTGGTTGGGGTTGGAGGCTCCACCGTTGTCATCAATCGTTGTCGCCAGGTAGCGTCGTCTTGCTGGGGCACATCCTCATTCCAGGACGTCCGGAGATTTGCTACGTTGGACAACAGTCAATTCAAGATGGTTAATGTAGGACTTAACTTGCAGGACTCCGTAGACTTCCTCGTCGGTGGGGAGGAAGAAACGTATGGACTTCAGATTTGAATAGCGAGCATACACGTAAGGGACATCTGACGTGGCATGGCTTGACTCGAAGTTGCAGAAGCAATGTGCGGTATGGTTATATCCGTCGGGTCGGCCGTTATCGCAGTTGGGCAGGGGATACGAATGGCTTGGAGGCAGGTTTGCATGTACGCTGGCGACCGCCTTGAATAATAACTTTTGATGAGATGCGAGCGAGTAAACAGAATGAAACGCACCACAATGCTGCCAGCCTGCAGATGGCGTAGCATACGTTCCTTCCGCCGTCGGACTTGCAGATCATCTGAGCGATGGGCGCTGCTTGACGCCAGCTTCTCTGAGCATGGAGATAGCAACAAATAAAAACGCACCACAACGCTGTTCGCCTACAGAGGGCACAGCTGACCGTCTTAACCACGCTCGTACAGAGCCTGTCCGTGGGATGCAGCAGGGCGGGGCGTGGCTTAACGGCGACTTCTCCAGTCGACGGCGCCAATCGTGTAAATGCGGCCTGTTCTGACAGGGCTTACGCGTAGGTAGCTCAGTTGTCCAGTCGGCACGAGGGTGAACCGGAAATGAAGGAGAAAAGAGGAGAAAGAAGGCAGCAGCAAAGGTGACCGATGATGGTGGTGGGAGGTGAAAAGAGGACGAATTAGGGGGGCATGGTTGTGTATGCATAGCCGACGGCTGTGGCATCGCCGCCATAATCTGGCACGTCCTTCAGGATAGATAGAGGCGGGCAAGAAACAAAACGCACAGAGACACTGCCCGCCTGCAGACGGGGAAACGTCCATTCCTTCTACTCTCGAATAGCCCAGCGCGTATATGGTTGAGTGCTGCTTGACGCCGAGTCCAAAGTCGACGGCGCCGTTGCCAGAAACGAGCTGCCTGTCTAGGGCTTATGCGGTAGCCGCCCAGCTGTACACCGCGAGAGAGGCGAGAAGCGGCCCACGGAAGAGTTTTGTAATGTGGATGGTGGTGGTTGAAATGAGAGAGAGACGACTCCGAACAGTGATCAAATGCTGTTCGGATCGCCGTCCCGTCATCCGACCATTGTTCAAACGGCGTCGCTGACACTGAACACTGGCACAAAGTGGCTAGAAATAGTGAGGTAAAGAACTAAGTAAACATACTTGACATTTATATCACATGGTATAGCCCAACGTGTACCGCATCTCGCGTCTTGAGACAGCGTAGCGCTGATAAGTACAAGTATCATCTTCATGTAGACCAAAAAAGTGACCAAAAAATAAAACATTCTAACATATGGCAGGAATGCATCCCGCCAAAATTTACGGTGTCAACTGCCTTCGTTGTCGCGCTGGAGGTCGTCCAAGTTGTTCAAAACGGCTCGGTCCGATCATCCGAGTGGTGGTTGAAGGTGTTTTCTGTCAAGTACACTTGCTTTACGACTACCACGACCCATCGTGCTTGCCTCGTTATGATCTGGTCTTGGACGTCTTTGTATCAGGTGTTACTCTGGCCCTTACCGCACCCTTCAGACCTCTTCCGTGCCGGTTTACAACCTCGAAAATGCTAGCTTGAACGGAGCACGTTGCCCGTTCTCTCTTCCATCTCATCGTCTATCGCTGTCATTTAACCACTAATTCTATCATTCAAGCAACAGCCTTTCGATAGATTAGAAATAATTGACCAAGTAGTCGTATTTGGATCTGAAAAGGCGAGAGCATAGGGCGAAAAGGTTTGTCTTACTCGGGTTGCAACCCGCGCAAGGTGTGTACACATTTCTTTAGACTATGCCTACTAAATATTTCCTAGACTCGCGGCGTCTCGCTAAGACGTGCCCCACGACGTTCGTCCTCGTTATCTCGAAAATCGTCTGAGTGGGCACAGACTACCTCTCAGGACGTGTCTCGCACTCCCACACCCAGATGCCGTGGCGCGCTCGCATCTGTACCTCAGACTCCCACCTTGGAATAAGCACGACAACTTCTTGATCCCGACGAGACGTCCTTGCATGAACCGGTAATTGCCTAAATGGCCAGGAATGTGGGACAGGTTGAAGTTGTCGAAACAGCCCGGTCCGATCATCCAAGTGGTGATCAAGGGCGTTTGGGCATCGTCCGACTTGCCCTCCCACCATCATGACGGATCTCGCACTGTGTCCAATGAGCCGAGCTTGGGACATGGGCATCGCACCAGTCCCAGATACTACTTACTCCAGCGACAACGACGGAAAACTGAACCGAAGCAGTCCTAGAGTGAGACGTGCATTAGGATGCTGTAACTTGTTCTGCGCCTCTTCGTCCTCTCTTCCCACAGTACGTGTTCTATTTCCATTCATCACCTTTTCTGACTCAGTTTTTCTAGTCCCTGACCGTCCTCTGCCTTCATATCCTCCAGCCAGCGCGTGGCCCAGGCTCTACCCTCACATTGACGCCCTCTCCCGGTTGCCTCCCACCGCTCAACATACCTGCAATAACACTGGTTCCCCTCGTTCCCTTTAAAACACCGCCCATCACTCCATACATTGCCAGGCCGCACCCAGTGAAAGGATTACCGCCCTTTGCAAACTGCAGCGGATATGCCGAGGAATAACGACCTGAGCGTCGCGTACGTGGCCGAGTTGGGAAGCAGCTGGTTGCCGAGCGTCTCGGGGAGAAGTACTTGCTGTAGGTCGGCAGCGGAGGAGGCGCGCTGCGGAAGTGGGGGGGGGAGTCGTTCGGGGTTCGGCCTAGGAGACGTCGTGCGTGGCATGTACGGCGACGCCGCGCTCAGATGACGTGAATGCCTCTTCAGAGTAGGTGTAGAGGGTATAAGTTGGAATGTTGGGAATCGGGATGGGTTCGCTCTTCGTCTTGCCGAAGATGTTCTTCTTCTTCTTCGGCCTGTCCGCAGAGAAAGCCGACGGGACGTGGGAGCTGGCAGACGACAGCAGGATCGCCGACGAGGTCGGCGTAGGCATAGTAGGGTGAGACCCACGGTACGACGACCGGGAACTCAGCATAGGCATGTTTGCATTCGCTGCCCAGACCTCAATCGGCTCCATCCCAGTCAGAGCCATCATCCCACTTCCGCACTCTGCAACCATTGTGCCCACGTCCACGATCGTATCGGTCATCACATTAAGTGCCTGGAGGTTGTATATTGTCCATCTCCCGCTCGCGAACGAGCTTAAAGATGCTGTAGGAGAGTAGTTGGACCTGTCAGAGGTGTCTATTCCATACATTGGTATCTAGTCTTGGTACCCTTGCCGCACGCACGCACTGAGGTGTGTTTAAATTTGAGTCTAATCTGTAGAAATTTTTCGATAGCTACCTAAGTGAGCACATAAATATTTACCTGTTCCTCAAATCCTTCTGGTTGACTCAAGTGTCTTCTCAGACCTTCCTGGGGTTGCTTGCATCGACTTGACAGAGCTCAACTCATGATGCACTGTTTCAATTATACTGGGTTGACTCTAGATGACCCAGAGCAGCTCAAGTGAGCTTGGGCAAGTGCCTGTTAGCTCAGGTAGCTGGGAGCCAACTCAAGGCTGCTCTGTTGCTCCTGCTCAACTTGATTCAGAGCAGACTCTCTGAGTTGTCCAGAGTCCAAAGGCTGTTTCCTGATGATACCGACGTGATGGAAAGCGGCTTCGATACTAATAGAAGAAACAGTTGTTATCGAAACAAGATGCATATGAGGGCAAGAGACTTACTGATTATTGTAGATTCCGGGTTGAGTGCCAGAGAAGATAGTGTACCATGCTTGACGTCTCAAGCCGGCGCTGAGCGGAGTTGGGGCTGTCCAGAGGACAGGAACGGGAGCTTCCACACGCCGGGAGCTGTAGGACTGACGGGGTGCAGACGTCGGGTGCACTAAACGACGCTTAGACGCGTGGTCATACGCCGCATCTGCTATAGCCCGGGAGCGATAGCCTTGGTAGATGGCGCATGTCTCTTGAGCGATCTGTTCCTCGCAGGTGTCCCTGAAGTGCGATGAGAAGGCTGTACGGGCTAGGACCAAAATGGGCATACCAAGTAGCGTAGACGCCGGGTATCTTACCCACGAAAACAACATATGTGAGTGCACGCTTTTTGTTCGGACATTTCTTGGGGGAAATGAGTTGGAGCTGAGATTTCAATTGTTTCTGGGCGTATCCAGCATCCGACCTGGCGCAGGTTCAGCATAAATCAAATAAGACTGAGGAAGTGACAACTAATGAGGCGTAACGCGCGTGGTCCCATCCTCATGCACAGCGTAGATTCTAGAAGGGGACGCTACGGATAGTGCCGCAAATGCGGCAGTGAGGTCGTCGTTATCGTTGTCGTGTGGTGCGGAGACAAGAGTAGACGAGGTTGACTGTGGAGGTTTGTCGGAGATGGAGGGAGAAGAGGCGCGTTCATCTTCAGAATCAGTGAACAGCACGATGAGGTCATCATCGATGTCAGGCGTGCGGAGTTTTCTGGGCGTCGACATGGTAGCTACGGTTCAGATGAGTATGATAAGCGTCATGGCATTTAAGGAACTATAACGAGGACACGTGATACAAAACGCGGTACAGAACGCCAATCGGGGATATTCAACGCCGGCTAAGAAATTTCCCTAGACTAAAATGCAGCCGGCACAGACAAGTCTAGGGATTCGCAAGGGGTAAGTAAGTATTGGAAAAAGCAAAAGTAGGGCCATACCGGTCGCAGCGAGACTTGCGCCATTTGCCAATTGTGACCTTGCCGGCAGCAAGGTCCTCATTGAAGTATTGAAGGGCGGCGGAATGACTGTGCCTCTTCTTCTTGAAGCCTCCGGAGACACCGTTGTGTACTCGGCGGCGAGAGAGCTAAAAGACAATAGTGAGATTGCTATAGTGAGACAAGTGAGAGAGCGCGCGAACTTACGCATCAGTGACAATGCCGACTTTGATGCCGACGGTGATACAGTAGAAGAACGTCTTGCTACCGTCAGGCGCAGCGGGCAGGTAGGCGGGCTTGAGGGGGCCACGCGGCACGGACTGATACAATACGCCAGAGCGAAGAGGGTAGTCGTCTTCAACATAAGCGTCCTGGGCAATGAGCGGGTCATAAACACATTGCGCCGGGAACCACGCAGGAGGAGCTGGCGCTGCAGGATACGGGGCGGAGATATCATGCCGTCTAAGAGGACGAAGATTAGAGAGGACAGCGGGGACATAAATCACAACGAACCGATGCCGGGGGATGTGACCTCGGCTGGGGATGCTTTGGCATCGCCAGCAGAAGACGTATCTTGAACAGACGGGATGGACATGGGCGATGATGGGAAAGAGATGGAGAGTCGGGTCCTAAGAGTCCTGATGTAGATAAGGTTGGAGTGGAAATTGAAATGTGTGAGACGGCAGCTGCCAGACGGCACATTCCTGTTTCCAGAATAATTCGCCCGATTCGCCGTGTCAGAAGTGTGTCTCGCCACATTGTCCGTCGGTTACACCTCCCGTCTCAATGGCACGCACGAAGACGCCATCCGTTGGCGGGAAGCAGAAATATGTCAAGAAGTTGAAAAGCGAGCGAGGAAATCGTAAAGGATGGATGGACGGTTTGAGGGCCAAGATATTTTTACCCTTGGTGCCGAAGTTTGCAGACACTGTGGATACTGGTTGGCAGGCCGCCGACGAGTACATGAAGGGACTGCAAAATCTCTACCACTTCCACTTCCCCTACCCGATGAAGGATACTGAGGAGCCGTCCGAACTGAAGGATTACGATCCACTGAAAGTGGTCCCCGACGATGACTCAGCATTGTCAGACGACGAGGTGAAGGCGAAATGGGCTCATATTACCAGAATAAACACGGTGCGTAAAGCGATTGTAATTGTAGGGCATGTATTGACTGTTACGTGCTCCCTCCAGGTCTTGCGGCGATGGCTTGTCTACCACGCCAAGAAATTTCGCAAGCATCTCAGAAGCCTGATGCCTGATGCGTCGCGATGCCACAGACACCTATGAGATTCTGATGGCGCGTCTAGCGGGAGCGACGAAGGCGCCGAAGCAACCTCATGCCTCGCATATCTTTCGCCGCGAGAATAAGGATACGGGCCACAACGTCGACAAGGCAATCGCCGAGAAGTGGGCGACAGTCGCTGACAAGAAGTCCAAGCTGCCAAAGGTGACATTCAGGAATGAAGTTGCACGGGACATGTTGAAAGCGCTGCCCAAGGAGGAACAGAAGAAGTATGAGAAAATGGCGAAGGAGGAGGGGACTCGCAAGAAGGAGAAGTATCAAACACTGTTGACGTCGCCGCCTTCGCGAGCGCCGGAGGATCGAGCCGCGTACGTATTGCTTATGTCGTGGTGGAGAATTACTCGCTGAAAAGGTTTCTAGTGCGGTAGCGAATTTGGAGAATTTTCTTGGTGATATAAACCGAGGCTGCGAGGAGAGAACTTTCATGCGCCTGTTCACACTGGCGGGAGGGCCCACTAGCGAGGCCAATGGCGAGATCAGCACCAAAAGGTGAGTAGAGATGCAATAAACAATAACCTGTCATTGACGAGTTATTAGTTACAGCACAAGTAAAAATAGTGCTCCCATACCATTGTCCTTTCAAGAATGGCTCGGCCCGACAGAGCTTGCGAAACTGCTCGGTCAATGGGCACAATACCTCGAGACGTGTTATTCAGCAGAGGAGCGCCAATGCGTCGTTATACCTGACGTAGCGTGAGCTCCCCTTCTGAACGCTCAATCCAGCAATGTACCAGCCCCCGCCCAATCCAACAATATAGAAACCGCAGGTGCGGCGCTACACGGACCGGGTGCGGATGTCGGGCCGGGTGAGAGTGTGGATACCGGAGACGATGTCGTGATGCTACCCATGGAGGCAGCATCGGCGTTGAAGACAACCACTGTGGGCGGGAAGATGGTGACTGCGGCTGCGCTAGAAAAGCTCTTGAGCATGGAGGACTCCGACGATGATTCCTCAGAAAGCGGGTCGGACGACAAGTCCGATTCAGACTCATCGGATGCTGAGTTCTTTATTCCGCAGGATAACGATGAAGTGTTGGAACAGGGGAAGAAGAAGAAGAAGAGAAAAAGGGCGGGAGCCACGCCACAGAGCGCGGGGGTGGATGTATTATGACGAACTTGGGATTAGGCGGACCGCCGAGGAGATCGAAAGGAACGAGAACTTCGTCCATCAGAAGTTGAAGTCGGCTGGCTTGGCAATTCTGTATCAGAAGGGAATGATGGACGAAAATACGTCTGAGGAGGAGCTCGTGGCGGCCGCGAGACTCACGATTGCAGAGGGCAGCCTTCTGGATCCGGCTTTATCGCCCGGTGACGCGCCCAGTGACGCGCCATCCAGGACGCGCAGGAAAAAGGGGAAAGTGTCAGGAGCGAAGGAAAGCGGGGAGGGAGGGCGCAGTTCGGGAAGCCGCAAGAAGAAAAAGGTGGGAACAGACGGCAGCGCCGCTACGGAGACTACGACGGGAGGGGAGAGTATGATGGAAGGAATAATGACATCAGGGGAGAGTATGACGGGAGGAGCAACGACATTGGCAGAAGTTATGAATTAGAGACCTCAACGAGTCAAACCCGGGTCAGATCCGCGATCCATCACGCGAGTACCCGTGGCCAAAACTGCCGATCCGCGATCCTTATCTGATCCGACCCGCCACGGATTACGGATCAAGACGAGTCGGATCACCGAGATCGCCGAGCGGGTCGAGTACTCGAGTAAACTCGAGTATTCAACGCACTCAAATCCATTCATGCGCGATGAGCATCCCCGGGCAATGGCACGGGGACATTCAGCTGCGCATGATGCGGACTGCGTGGTGGCGGGAGGATAGTGGGAGTCAGAATGGTGGTGATGACGGTAGTGGAGATGGTGGTGAAGGTAGTGTGGTGAGGTAGAGGTAGTGTGCTGATGTGGGTGTGGGTGGTGAGGGTGTGGGTGGTCGTCGTCGTCGTTGGGTGGTGGTGGTCGTCGTCGCGGTCGCTCCATCAGCGCGCACGCCGCTCATAACCGCGTCAATACGCCATCCATCCTCACTCGAATCCTCATCTCCGTGTCGCACATCCCGCTACCCATCCCCGCTACCGCGTCGCGCATCCTCCACCAGTCGTCCACGAGTCGTCGTCGTCGTCGTCCGAAGTCGGCGCTGTGGTGTGAGTCGTCCGTTGCTGCTGTCATAGAGACAGCAGCAAGCCCAGCACGCAGTCAGGGCCCAAGGAAACACCCCAGAGGCCTCCTGACAATCGTCAGAGAGGCAGCGGCGACAATCGTCACTCGCTGGGTGGTGGTCGTTGTGGTGGGAGAGAGAGATGAGGGAGATCTAGCCATCGATCAGAGGCTTACGCGGCCTCTCGGCAATCGCCGGATCGTGAGAATTCATGAGAAATTCACGCGTACGGCTCATTTGGGCGATGCAAGGGCCCGTTTGACTTGGTAAAAATTTGTAAATTAAGCTAAAATATATCTCTAAATATTCACGAGTCAACACGAGTACTCGCGACGAGTACTCGTGCCTCTAGAGGCTGATCCGCGATCCATATGCGATCCGACCCGCCACGGGTCTACGGATCATACGGATCGGATCTCCGAGATGCCCGAGCGGATCGAGTACGGATATATCCGCGTGATCCGCTGACTCGTTGAGGTCTTTATTATGAATCGCACAGGAATGCCCTCGATCGCGCCGAAGTTTGGAGGAGAGACTGTGGGGACGGAAGAGGATAATAAATCCGCATGCAGCGCACTTTTGAAAGATGCCCCGGGCTGGCTGAAGGAGGCTATTGAAGAGTTCATGGAGGCGGAGGGCGGAGACGCACTTTTGTCTTTGATGAGGCTATTGTTGGAGATAGAGTGTGAGCATGGGTGGGTCACCGTGGAGGAGGGTAAGAAATTTAACTTGCCTGGACCTCGGATGCGTCCCCATTTGCTAACGTCGTGGATCAACAACGGGCGCACCTGCCAGAAGAAGAGGATAGTGGTTGATGAGAAGACTGGGCTGGCTTTCTTGGCGGCGTGGATGCCTTGGTAGTCACATTTGCAGGAGTCATGGCGCGTACGTGGGGAGGATGGAGAGTGGAGGCGAGACGGATATGGAGAGGAGTGGCAAAAGATGGCGGTGCCAGGTCAGAACGGCATGTTGAGCGTGGTTGCGGTCCTCTCCTGGTGGAGATCATTTGTGGAGAGCGAGCGTGGGACGTCGGATGCAGAATCGGTCGGAGGAAAAGAGTGGCAGGCGGCAAGGGACGACGTGGAGTGGGTACTAAAGGGCCTGCTGCGTCAGGTGAGAAATAAGAAGCCGTGATGTACATACGTATTTAATGTACATATTTACGAGATGGCCAAAGGTTCAAGGGATGTAGAGCGAGTAAATGAAAATTCTTGACTGCACTTGTCCCAGTCCATCGTCGCGATCCATCGTGGCGCATGAACGGTACCAGCGTAAGTACACTGGGGCACAGCCACAGAACGGGAAATCGAACAAGTGACCGACGGGATTACGTGCTAGTGTCGGTCGAGCCCAGTTTGATCATGTGCTAGTGTCGGTCAACCCCAGTTTGAATAGTACTGTCTGGAGAATGGGTAGACGTCGGTAATTGATCTGTATTGCCTGATAGCGTAGGTAAATGGGCGACCGTAGAAACGGAATTGACCGTGCCGAATATGCTGCTGAATGTGCCAATGCTACAGGTGCCGAAGGGATGCCGAAGCAGAATGCAAGAAACGTGCCGTTGGATGCCGATGTTCCAATGCGGATAGGATGCCGCGTGCGTGCCGTGAACGGGGTACAGCGATGCGGGCGCGCACCCTGCGGCAGGAGGAAATGACAAATTAATATCCCTGAGGGGATCAGGCTAAATGGGGTTTGCAGTGCCTGAGGACGTCGCGGCGGGTGAGCCGGGTGGGCCAGGCAGGTGGCTGTGTTGTGCTACCAAGTGAAGAGGTTTTGTATTGAGGTTTCTCTGTCAAGTGGAGGGGGTTTTAGGCAATTTTGTACAGCTATGGCTCTGCCCAACGCCCGAACGTCTCTGCAACCGTTTTCACCCTAAACGCCTCGACGACATCCCAATTCACCACTGCTCGGTTGTCCTTCTTCCGCGCATCTCGCCGCTTCGAAGCAGCAAGACGAGCATGTAGAGGACCAGCAACGTGGTCGTCTAAATCTCGCTCTACGTCCTCCCACTCATCGAGATGCTCATCAACCGTAAGATCACCGATTTCCTTCCGACAAGCCGGGCCGACAAGCTGAATAGCCCAGCAAGATATTGCAGGTCGAGCATAACGAAGTTCCGAGGGATCCTTCCAGCCATCAAACATATGTTGCAGCTCGTCGCGGTGATTAGAAAGGTAAGTCAGCCGGCTAGAGCGATGATGATAGATGAGATTGACGATCTCAGCAGCCTTGATCTTGGTATTGCCGCGAAGAAATGAGGAAACGAGGGAACGATGGCGCTTTGTTCGCTTGTCCAGCCCATCTCGGCGTCTGAAATCTGCGAAAAGAATACGCAGAAAGCGCCTGAGTGTTTTGAATTTGGCAAGGATAAGCGAAA
>JADNRX010000616.1:0-29230 GCA_015501595.1 Hymenopellis radicata | reverse complement strand
TCCGGCAGGACGTTTGTGCCCAAGAAACATTATACGCTTCCCTGTTACTAATGCGTTAAAAGAACTATTATCGGATGTGTTTGTGGCCCGCTCGAGTGCAGGTGTGGATGTAACGGTCCTGTCACGGTACCGTTGAAGACTTTGATTAATGTTATTAACGAATACTGTAGGACGACGTGTAAGCGTCGCGACTAGGACAAAAGTAAAGCGACATACGTCTCCCACTTCCTCTGGATAAGTAGACAGGGGCATTTTTATTGGTAACTGGTGGTCTCGATAGGCGAGTGTGGTATGAAAGAAATGGGTATCTTTGGTCCAGCCACCTCGAGAATGACTGCTGTCGAAAGAAGTCATATTGGGGTTTATCGGCGGACGTAAAAGAGTCGGGTTTCCCATATGCGAAGATTGCGAGGATCCGTCAGTCGACCTCCGTTTCCGCCCCGAGCCGACAAGAGTACTAGCCGGTGCTATTGACACTACACTTTCAGCATAGTGTTGTCCGTCGTGTGAAATGACGTCCTCAAGCCCGCTCTCATCTCCAACCCACACTGCACTTCCTCCAAGCGTGAAGGACGTGTCTGAGGGTGGCGTCGTCTGGTGAGAATTACCCGTATGAGTTGTTCCATGGCTGTCGACTGTGTCCGCCCGCGGTCGTACGGTATTGTCCCAGTCCCGCTCTCGGAGCCTGTTCTCGTCGACGCGTTTCTCCTTTTCCTTTCCGCGCAGGAGAAGTCCATCCTCAAAACTTGCGAATGATTCCCCAGAATGCGAGGAGCGATGTTGCTTTGCGGCAACAGAGAGGGCGTTTGGTGTTCCCTGTGGTTGTTGCTCAAATTTTCGGCGAAGACGTCTTTACGTTCCGAGCAGCGCATTACCATCTTTTCGAATCGCGTGAGGGTAGGTGCGCCGGATAGATCCATAGAATTGACCGCGTCAAATAAACGGGCAAGACAGTCTTGTGAAGGGTCCAGTAAGTAGTCGTCGAGGGCCATGAGCAGAACCGGCTGTTACGAGATAAATGGCATGTCATAGTGGCGTCAATGATTCCTCACTTTGAAAATTTGGATGAACGGATGTCGCGTACATATGGCCAACGCCAAAACCTGCGCGCCTCTATATCACCAGTTAATACCGGCAGCAACAATGGACATAATAGCACACCGATTCAAAGTCTTGTCATGCTTCGTGCGAACAAGATTCAACACGCATAGCAAGTCTGGCTCATCTGCAGCGCCCTCATCTCCCGGGAGCCCTGACGCCTTCAAATCAGGCGAATCCAGCCCAACGAACAGGCGAAATGGTGTTGAACGGAGTCTGGTTAAGGAAAAATATGGTCCAATCATCGACCTGCATCTCCGCTCCGTCCGGGAGCATGGACATGGCTAACACCCTATAGCAGGCCTAATGAGCACAGTTCTGGCTGGGAGCGGAGCAGCACGCACTGTTCATCGACTCCGAGCGGCTGCGGGAACTGGTACTTGAGCTGGGCCCCCTCAAGGATGTGGAATTCGGCAAGCAGGACGAATGAGCAGTGATTCCCTTGGCTGCTCATCGTAGGCGTCCTTGTCGTGCTGGTCGTCGCTCTTCAGTGCGTCCTCGTCGTCACCGTCAGCACCGAAAGCGTGTGGGAACCCGTCGACACGGATTGACTGATCGTGGTGGTGGTGAATGGTCAACTCAACTACTGCCGCCGGAAGCAAAGTCTTACTTACGTCTCACTCTCTTTCATTCAATTTACTTGATTAAGACTAGATAGAATATTCCAAGAGTAAACATAGTCTAATTATCGTTTGATACACAAGAATAGAGTCGAGCAGGACGCGAAATGTCGAGTACACCAGCTTATATAATCACTCATCACTTGTCCTCTTACTTTGTGAAACAACTTGAACTGATATCCCTGGACGCGCCGTATGAAGCTGTATGTATTAAAGCTACATCTCTCTAGCTGAACATCCATATCTCCTTCCTTCCCGGGATCCAGATCTGCCTGACAGGTATTCCTTTGCGCTCAAGTTATAACGAGCTCGCGTCTCGACCGCCCCGCTCTTCGAGCTCTTGCGAATTGGCCCAGTCGCCACAATATAGCCCACTGCGACGGTTGCTACGGAGTAGCGACGCGTTTAGGTGGAGCCCATCTTGATAGTAACATTATTCCCGGACCCACCTTGCTTGCTCAAACCTTAATTGTCAACATCTTTCTTTCGGAGTCTGTTTGTTGGTGAGTTGTCGAACTCTACCTTATATGTTTACGACGCGCTATCAGCCCACGTTGCTCCCTTGTACTTTGCATCCCCAGCTTTCTACCTCAATTTACACTCTACTTGCCTAACCCTCAGTCTGTAGAACCCGCTTATGCATTTGGCGGCGCGGTACGCTTCCTTCCTTCGGGAATCGCTCATCCTCGACTATTTAGGCCCGGATTGCGCTTTCAAGCCTCAATGTATGCGCTCCAGGTTTTCCATATCGGCGAGCCATAGCGGCGTAGCCTGCTCCTTTGCGTGTGCGACCGACCGGTTGCACGCTCGCACTATTCGGGCCCCACACTTCCATCGGATCCCCAACTCAATTTAGGCATGGCGCGCCCAAATTTCGGTCGATTCATTTCTGACCTCATGCTGCGAAGCCTTAAAACGCCATTCTGAAGGCATGACCTGTGAGCGTGCCCACCTTCTTGTTGTGTGCCCTTCAAAGTTCCCGGCACCTTTCAGATTTCGTTCATTATCCTTCTCATATTATATGCAGCATGCCTATATGCTTCTCTACTTGTTGTGCCACCCTGTGGCCTTCCCTTTCTATCACTCACTCTTGAATTGGGGTTTTTTTTTTGAAAACGTTTACCACCTGTTCAAGCACTTGCTTCCCAACTCAACCTGGGTGTGTTGTCCACATTTTGGTAGATTCCTTCTGGACTTCATTCATCGGAACATGGGTTACCGTTGTGCAGTGGCATATATCACCTTGCCTGGTGCTGTTAAAGCAATGACATTGTCAAGGTTAGATCCCTTTGGCTGGCCATACATATGTGCTTCCTTTTCGCTAAGAAGCAGAGCTTGTAGGCCAACTTTGCCGGCTGCTTGACTTGTGGCAGTTCTAGCAGGCGAGTTTTCACAGAGACGAATAATGCCATTTCTAGTACATACGGTGTCGGTCACGGACCCACCATCGACAACTCAAGCGCCGAGTCTAGTCCGCACGCGACGCGTTGCGTAACCAGACCATGAAAGGGTGGGAGGTCTACCTGTAACCTTATTTTGTCCCATACTCTGTTGCTAATCTCTATACTGCTCGGTCGTTCGTTAATCCTGAGTAGGGGTTGTGCGGATTCAGACTCCGCATTGGTCCGCCAGTCCCGCCCACGCACCTTTGACTCGACTTCCATCATTGATCAACTTGATCAAGTCATCGCACGCGTTCCCAAGTCTCACAAATCAATCTCCTGTCTCACCACGCCGGTTCGACCTGTGCGTGCCCCTCTTTCTTTCCTTTGCCTACACCACTGTTCAGGCGCCGAACGTTCACGGCTGACGCGTCTCTGTCAGGCTCTTTTTTGAAGGCAAGTCATTATCCCTCTTTCTGTTCACCTTAACATTCAACGCCAACAACTTCTTCCTAGTATTCCGTCATGATGCCATCTACAAATCCTTCTCTCCCACCTGAGCTCGTGGACATGATTATCCAGCATCTTTCCGATCACGAAGACGCCCTGCGGAGCTGCGCGCTAGTATCGCGCATTTGGTCGGGGTTCAGTCAACGCGCTCTATTCCGCGACGCCCAGGTGAATCTCAACTCCTACGAGAAGATGGCCAAACTGCTTGACGATCTCATATCCGTTCCCCATCTCCAAACGCTCATCCGCGGCTTGACAATCTCTCCACACGGCTATAGAATGAATGTTATTCCACTACCGGCCCGCATGTCTTGCCTCGCATCTGTGCTTTCTCTTCTCCCATATCTTATGAAAGTCGCGTTTCAAAACGAGGACTTCGAGGACGTAGCAATCCGATCTTGTCTCGATTTGATCCCAAATATCTTGGGGAACGCGCCTCTTGTCGAGCTTCATACTATCGGCATCCATTGCGTCGAAACTTTCCAACATGTTTTTAGGATTGTGGGAGGAACAAATGTTAAGCGAGTCAGTTTGTCTGGTGTCGTTGACCCTCACGAGGTGGACTCGGAGGCGACACGCGAGCGCTTGCACCTTCCCTCGCTAGAACGCATCCACCTCGAAGTTGACGGTCTACAGGAGGAATTCCACAATTGCCTCACACATTATTTTGACCTTCCCAACCTCAAGCTGTGCGAAATCATCATAGCATTCGTAGACGATTTACTACGGTGGCGGGACATATTGCTTCGAGGATTTCCTCCTCTCGAGTTGTTCAAATTGGAACTGGAAAGTGGTATGTAACAATTGCTCACCTCAAAACTTGTATCTAACCATTATTGAAGGCATCACCGATGATTTCGAGTTTACCGGTATCCTCGAAGAAGACGGATACCGTCCAATCCCGCTCGCTGGCCTGCCATTCCAACACGTACACTTGAGCGTAAACCCCGAACACTCAATGAGACACGCAGGTTCATCGACTGGTGGTCTTCCACATTTCGTGCCCTCTCAGACTCAAAAGCGACAATACATTTCACGGAGCTTACATTTACGTTCACAGATCTCCAGGACACCGATATTCTCGAGGAAGCGTGGAATTCGCTTGATGACAGTCTAGCGCAGACGACGTTTAGCGGTGTTCGGAACATTTACTTCGAAAGACGTAGCTGGCAGGGGGCATTGATCACTCAGGCAGCGTATTATCCGGTCTTCGCAGACAGAATGCGGCTTGTCCTGCCTCGGCTCGCAAGTCGAGGAGTTCTTCGTTTGGTCTAGGGTAGCCTTGTTGGGAAGGATCAGAGAGGACAGGAATTTTCCAGTACAATGGGGTCACGTCTCCTAACAACTAATAAACGGTGTACATATTGACGAATTCGTGAGTCCGTTCAGTTGAGGTGACCAAACACAAATAGATTCACGGTGTACAACTCTGTCACTCTCTTATTTGTACAGGAGGAGCATGTTGCTCCTTTCTTCGCCGTCCTCTATGTAAGTCGGACGGACGTGTGTTGTCTCAATCAGTCTCGTTCAGCCATCTCCGTGGAGCCTCGACGCCAAGATATCGCTCAGCATTCTCAGTGTTAACTGAACAACCGGTACCGTTTCTTGAATACCACTCAAACTTTCCGAACCACCATCTCTCTGGCGCGCGTCCCTCCGACATCTTAGTGAGGCCAGGAATGATTTCCGTACTCGCTGATTTCCGTACTCGCTCGTCTTCGTCGTCGTCAAAACTTTAACCCGTCATAGGGGTGGTCGCTCTCGTAGCGGTCGTCACAGAAATACTTGAAATTGTCTACTTCATTTGAATGATGCCATTCCGGAGTTTGGCCACAGATGTGCACTCCATTGTCTGTCCTCGAAGGTTTGAACATAAGTAAGTACTGTATAGAGCTTTGACTGGTCATACGTACATCCTTTACCCGTTTTGCGAACTCTGGCATTTTAAGTCATCACAGAATAAAGTTTATAATAATGCGATTCCTAGTACACATGTATCACAACAATATCGCAGAGCACAACACGACAAGTCCGCTTATTATTACTCCAATAAATGAGCCTTCAGATGATTAGCCCTAATGCTCTGTACGCGAATACATACACTTACCAGAAACAGCCACCGCCCCATTACTGGAGCTAGAACTACTGGATCCACTAGACGACGGACCGGGAGTGCCTGTGTTCGCGACGCTCGAAGTGAGCGATGGTCCTTTCAGCGACGAAGAAGCTATAACCGAACCTGATCCTCCCGCCGCATCCGAGAGTTGCGCAAATCCAATAGCAGGCGGACTCGATGCCCTAAACACCGAATACACGTTTTTCAAAAACGTCGCGCCGACAACCCACCCGGGCGCGCCAGAATTGGCGGGAATGTTGCTTCCCGCTGACAGGTCGAAGATACCGCCCAAGCACATGTTGCTGCCTGAGCGCTCGGGACCAAGGGACATATCTTGGGTGTTGATAGGCCATGATTTGCCGCCAAATGACATGGTCACTTCGATTTGGGTGGCGCACGCTGAGGGTGTGTGTAAGCCCGCGCGCACAGCGCTGTCAAAGAGCACTCACGGAAAGAATACAAGCCCGGCTGCCCAACAGCCTGCCTCGAACCGGCAATTTGACTCCAGAAATTCTTGACATCGGCCGAGGGACCACCAATCAGCGTCGTGCCAGTGTCTATCGCGGACAAAGCGGTGGTGCCGGTGGTAAGCTGGACAGAGTTACCCTGCACAGTGAGCGCTGCAACTCTATTTAGCAACAACACAAACAACATAATGAAATGATGACATACATGACAGACTAAGAAGCCAGAACGAAGGCGTGTTAACAGGCATATTAAGAAATTCGATGTCGCCGGTAAACAAGGATGAGTTGGTGCCACCCAAGGTAAAAGTTCCTCCAGGCTCCTCATCGGACGCGGTGTTGTCGCCGCGGAAGCGGTCAAGCCAGAAGCTCATCTCTGGCTGGTCAAGCTGATTATTATCAACTAGCGCCTGCCAGAACGGCTTGGAGCGCGTCGACGCGAGCGCCTCGAAAGCGAGTCCCATAATACCGGACACACTTCCACTCAACAAATTCTGCGTTGTCTGGTCAACAGCCACTGTTATAAACATAAACATCCGCTTTGACCTTTGATGATCATCAAACAGACATACAAAACACTTGTTCGGATACGGTGAATCCGCCCATAGAAACGGTGTCCGCAGATAGCGTGCCGGCAACGGCGCCAGAGCCATAACGGATAGTGGTTTCTGAGGTAGCGCCCGTTGCAGTTTGGGAAGTGGAAGAGTCGGAGGGATTGAAGACGGGGGTGGACGTCGTGCAGGTCACACAGCTGGAATCGGCTACCCAGAGATCCGAAGAGCCAGTGTCAAGAATGACATTCAAAGTTTGCCCACTGTAAGGGGGGTGAGCATCAAGTGATGGGGGTTCTACAGGTCTTCTGCGACTCTGTACAGCGGAGTGCGCGGTAAAAGGACTCACGGGGTGCCAATGTTTACCGATGCAAAGTAGCTGGCATCTTGATTCTTGTAGACTGGTCAACAGGGATATTTTTCCTTTGCTTTGATTGTCCATACCTGGTCAATGACTTGTATTGAGGCGCTCCCCGCCCGTTTCTGGATGCGTTTGGACAGCGATGACGAGTAGTTGGTCGGCTCGTAACCCCACTTTAAGCGGAGAGAGTCCGCAGCAGCTGCGTAGTCAATCCCGGCGCCTGAGGATCTGCGTGCGATCGACACATGAAGAGGTTCGGCATTTGTAGTGGAAAGTAGGAGAAAAGCGAGGGGAAAGGGTAAGAGAAACATGATACCACGCAAGGTGGTGAGCGTCAGTAAAGAACGGCGGAAGGAAACGAGTGGCCAAGCCTGTGTGCCACGAGAAAGCCGGAAACCTGTCCACGCCGTGACAGTGACGTTGTGGAATGCCACACGTGGGGCTGTGTGCCTATTTGCTTACCGCTCCTTTTCTTCTCACCCTCCATCACCAAGCCATTCCATTCTGGCACACGGCTCGCTCGGCGACGTGCATTTCGCACTGCCTTTACCCAAAAACTGCATATCTATCTCTGTTGCGCAGCTCTTCTCCAAGCATCCCCTCTCTCCTATTTATAACCAGCAAGCACTCTATTCATTTTTGGATCCGTGTATCGGTTGCTGCTCTGTATTAGATTTCATCATTCACCGATCAATCCATTCAAAGGTTTCATTCTCGCGTCGGAATGACGCGCCTTGCCCTCCACTTGGTCGGATTTCAAGCGGCTTGCATGCTGCGCGGCGCCAAGGTGCGGGACCGGGTGCACTACTAGCTGCTTTACCTCGGACAAACATCGTGTCGTTTGATGTTTCTCGTGTCGTTTGATGTTTCTCGTGTCGTTTGATGCTTCCAGTCGCTACTTACCGGCGTCTTAGGTCCTGTAGTGATTGTTCTGGAAACAAGCTGTCATTCAACACTGATAGACTTAATCAAGGAACATACAACATGAAGTCTACTTGGTCCTCGCTTAGGGGAAGAAAGAGGAATTTGTATCTCGCCAAGCGTTCTGTTAGGAATCTCGAATAAGTTGTCATGTAACGTTCAGGCGAAATGGAAAGAGCATTACCTTAGAAATTAATTACAAGAAAACTCACAAAGGATAGCGCGAGCCTGGACATCGAGTTGGGCACATGAGTGTTTGCGTTCGACGCCAGTAATGATTCCCTATCTCTGCTGACGGGACCGTGTTGCTCAACGCACGGACATTTTAGTAACATGTCCTCGACAGTCCGATGTATTATGGGTCATCATGCATCATGCACTGATCTGGTATCGAGCAATCAACACTGACAGAATGAAAACAGTGCTAGCATGGGTAGAGTAGATGGTGTCGTCTTTTCCTTGTACTTGGCTTCGGTCGTCAATAGATAACGAGTATACGGATTGGTCGCGCAAGAGTCCTTAGGTTCGAAAGAACCCACCATCACAGAAAAATGCTGCATATATGTATGCGTCTATTTTCATGACTTCAAGCTTCTGGATGTTTGCGCGAGGGTCTCTCAATAACACGGGAAGGAAGTAGGATTGTGGCTATCCATGTGGCGGGTCTTGTGAGGGGAGAGGAAAAGCGTTCGCTTCCTGTTGGGCAATGCAACAATGGATATAGTTCACACCATATCATAGGGAGCGCTGAGGGCGCCGAGTTGTGCGTCGTGGAGGCCACGGCTCTAGAACTGTAAATTGTGTCCGTGGGCTGGTCCGACCCAGATACCACACTATTTCAGCGAAGTTGGTTATATACGCCTCTCAAAAACGGTCCGAATCTCCTCGAGTAGCGCACCTAATTAACCGTACGTATACCAAGGACTACGTCCAGCGTATGGGTACTAGGCTATCCAAACAGAACAGACGAAAGCCTACTTCTGCTGGGAGTGGCGGTGATCGCGTCGTCGAAAAGCTCAGACGGCCGTTATTTCGTGCAGAAATACAGGGCGAGACTATGGGGGAGAAGAGAAACGCGTTAGCACACGTGTCGAACGCGATCGGCCCATGTCTTGATTGGCAGAGGCGTGGGAACCTTCCTGCTTTGCTCTCCTGTCATCATCTCTGGGCTGGGGCCAAATTTTGAACGTTAATCATGCTGCGGTTGCTTCATGGCTAGTTGAACTAGTTGCTTTTAGACTTCTAGATCAGGACGGTGCGTCACAAGCACTCTTCGCCCATGTCTCTTCTGTTCGCATAGCACGCGAACAAGATATTTGGCTTCCTCATATGCGTAGGGTCTGGGTCAGCCTAGTTTGCTTTTGACCATCTTATCCTAAGCAGCATGGCGCAGTGGTAGCGCGCGGGGCCCATAACCCCGAGGTCACTTGATCGAAACAAGTTGCTGCTACTTATTCCCATCCAACTATTTCTTTTGGTTTTTTGCGGTAAATTTCAAGCTTTACGCTTCCCGCCGCATCTGCCTGCATGTACCCTCAACGTAGCAAAGCCGTACAATAGGTCATTTAGCCATCGCAGCTGTATGCCCCATTTTCTCCCAAGCTTCACAACATTGCCCGGTATGCCGGCTGCTCAAGTAGAGTTCTGACGGTATTTTAAGCTTCTACCCATTGACCATCTATACCGTTAATAGGTGAACTTGATTGCTCGTTATCCTGATTCCTTAGACTCATATTTGGCATTCTAGGCTACAGAAACTAGTCAAGCGTTTCCTCCCAAGACGTGAAGGGCTTCATATTCTTTTCGCTGCCTTGCCAGCGTCTTGATGTACGGCGACTTGCAATGATGGCTCTCGAGATGACTTTACAATGACCACATTCCGACCCAGGCCGACAAATCCGCTTTCCGTAACCCGCGGAGTTGAGATGTTCGGCGAATGCGCTCCAAGGCTCTCCGAAGGACTCCACGAACAGGCGTGCATTTGAACCCTGCAAGTACTGTTTTGGCATACTCTCTAGCTAAAGGAGTTGCTCACATTTCGTTATGCACAGCTCCCGCGTGGAAGAAGGCGCAAGATGTACTGAGGAAGACTGTTCTAGGTACCCAATTGAGCAACGTTATCGCCATTTCAAGTTCTTTGCCCCGATAAAAGAGGATCTGCCTGACCATGAGATCGCCAGCGCGAATCCTTAATCTATTCTAAACTCTATGACTCTATTCCACGGTGTCAAAGTCTATTTACGAATGGAGGTCTGCCATGTTTCAGCACTCATTCAGGGGGAGCTACCTGTTTCTGCGCTAACTTCGGGGCGCGAAAGTCGACACGAGTTCCATTGGTCATCGGGCGACCCCAATATCTTCTACTTGCTGCTACTTCCAGGACAACTTTTGCGTTGAGTGTCGGCTCAGGTGGTGCACCGGCCCCGGTCGCGCTCGGAAAGATGCTCCTCGCATCGTGTTTGAACAAGAATAGATTGGCTAGTTCTGTGTATAAAAGCCTGCATACTTCGAGACTCATTCATTATCCCACAGCTCCAACTCGAGGATTCCAAAGTCTTTTCTACAACCCAACCAACCAACCAATCATGCAGTTCAAGCTCTTCGCTCTCGTCGCGGCTCTTGCCACCCTTGCCGCTGCTACTCCTCTCGAGAATCGCGCAGCTGCTGGATGTGTATGTCCATCCCCTTCATCATCGGTCAATTGCGATCCTGATTATGCGCTATAGGTCTTCGTCCCCATCTCCCAAGGATGTGCATCCGACTGGGTCTCCTGCGGCCTCAACGGTCCCGGAAATGCAGTCAAGTGCTGCCAGGTCAGCTTTTCAGGCTATCGAACTTTTACTCTGACACCGACGAAATGGTACAGATCGTATGCCAGTAAAGGCTCGGCTTCAAATGACAAGGAAACGGGATGCATGCATGCTTGTAGCTTACATCGGTTCATTGGTGTAACTGTCGGGTCTTAATGATTGCATCCTTCTATCAAGTGCTTAACAATCGCCCGCTGGAGGAGGTTGACACGCGCCGTCTGTTGAATAGAACCGGCGGACTGGCGTGCGCGTCGCGCGAGGGCTTATGATCGACTCGAAGGTACGCCACCGGATAAGAGGAAGCGTGTCAGGCCAAACAAGAGACATCGACTTGAGGTCTTCATCTTCGATATCGTCGAGAACTTTGGACAATTTGATTTCTAAAGGAATTCTTGAGTGGGCAGAGTTCTTGGCAGAAGTTGAGCCACAATAACGACAACTCGTTCGATGGCATTCTTCTGAGCAGACACAGAAGCTGGAATAGATCTATATATCTGGTATCTTGAAGATGGGAGATGCCTCGCTGAATTTCGAAGCAAGAAGTGAAGTCGGGGTTGTGGTCAGGTTGTGCAAAGCAAGTTATGGACAATTGCCGCAGTCGCTCCGAGTCTCTTGCCTTTGTTCGTCACGTTCAGCTTGTCGACGCCTCGTATCACACTTTCTCATTATTCTCAAGGGCATCCCTGCCAATTCCAGCATCAACTCGATTCACATTCTTCGGAGCCTGAGGAGAAGTGACATGGCTTGCAAAAAAAAAGCGCTGCTGGAGGAGGCAACGGAAGACACCAGTGTTGGTCTATCCCTGACGCTCCACGCAGCGCTACAGACGATGATGTGGGGTCAATCTAAAATAAATCTGCGCCACATTCGGTCTGGTGGCGACGCTTACTGGTCGTGACAGCAGGCGCAGTGCGTTCGACAGTTTTCACGCACGACGGAAAAGGAAAACAGATGTGTCCTGTAGCAGTCAAGGTAAGGCTCTATCAAGTTGCTATCTTCGTTGGCAAGTATCGCCGATAATAATCTGATTATGAACGCCACACAGAAACCTAGTCCTGGGTCCATAAGTTGTATCGCGCTCGGCCCACAACACCGAGGTCTTGATCGAAACAAGTCGAGGCTAGAGTACTTGTTTTTATATTCGACTCTAAAACTCTTGTAGTAGTCGACCCTCCTTGCTTAGAATCGTACGCATCAGGACCACGAAAATACATGTCTCCTTGTCTTTTCTTGATACTGCGAGTCAACATCCCTGGCGCCAGTCACCATATTCTTACGACGTTGATGAAACAGGATCTATTGGGATCGACACGGTAATCTCTATCCCTGCGCCACGTTATGAATCAAAGTCTCTTTACCGAAGGGAGAGAGAAGATCTTCTGGAACTTCTGCACAAGAAATGACACCTCTCCGACCTTCTCCGAAGTACGCCATGCGCTAGACTCGAACCAATCCCGCTGACCTCGCGGAACTCGATCACTGCATTCCGCGAGGTCAGCGGGATTGGTTCGAGTCTAGCCATGCGCGTCACGGGCAGACATTCACCTATAACCCAATTCTCGACATCCATCATAAACTGCTCCGTCACAAGGCTCTCATCTATAAACAGAGCCTTCGGCATGACGAAGACGTTCAACACCACACTTTCTAGTATCTCCTGCAGTGCGTTTGTCGTGAGTGCATCATCCAAATCGAGCCAGACATTCCGCGGTACGGAAGGCATCCGCACGGTGCTGATAATGTGTATGACCAAGTTCAACTCGAGGTGTCTGAGGCTGGAGTCATTTGAGATCCTCTCGAGTGTTGTTGTATACAGCTCAAGCAGATGGGTCGAGTACCCATCTCAGCGGATTTTGAAGATTGCGTTCATATGAATATTTGATCAGCATCCGGAATCTGAACGTTGAGATGTGTTGAAGTTGGATGGAATTGTCGTCCCAGCGATTGGCATAGGAGTTGAGAGGTCTATTGCACGCGTTAAAAATGTTCACGAAGAGTTTAACAGAACATACACCCTTCCGCCGAATAGATGATTAACGCCTCGAGATATTGGCTCATACGAGCCAGTAGTTTATTCAATCTCCGTAAGATATTTCGGCTGCCGCTCATCTTGGAGATCTGGAGGACCCGAATGTCGCATAACGGAGAGTACTGTTCGCTGGACAGAAGATCCACAAAGCGGTGGTCACTGTCGCTTGTGATGTGCATCTGGAACGAGTCGGCACAGAGAAACTCTGTTGCCGGAGGTTTCCGCTGCTCTTTCCACACGAGCGCGTCGTCAAAGTCTATGAGGGGAGGGTCCTCGTGATACTGGTAATTTATCCCGGCATTGATGCCAAACCGTCCGAATCGCAAGGGGCCTAATTCCAGTATTTCGACGTCAACAACGGCGTGTAAAATGGACATGAGGATATCGAGTGGCATGAGGCAAGCAACGAGGCGTAGAGTGTGTAGTCGAAACGAGGCACATCTGAGCGCGCGGGTAAGGGCTTTGGAGTCCGGCAGCATCCAGAAATTGATTCTCTCCAAAACAAGTTCTTTGAGATTGTGCATCTCAGAGATATGTCCGAAGAACTCGGGAAGTATTGGAATTCGTGAGATGGGAAATGGAGGCGGATTCCCGGCTGTACTCTTAGGCTCCTTCAGGTGGAAAACATGGATGTGTTGGTGGATATGTGGCGTGTCATTGAGAACACTATGTAGGTTCTGGATGGAGCTTCTGAGATGCCTCTGGAATCTGTCAGGACTATATGCATCATTCATAGGCTGACCTATGACAACTGAGTTGAAGGTGCGACGACGAATGAAAGGAAGCATTTCTGGCCATATCAGGGATACTCGTCGCAGATCTTCAATGTCAGCGTGTTGGAGAACGAGGCATTTAATCTCAAAAGGAATTCGAGAGTGGGCAGAGTCCTGAATACAGACTGAGCGTGCTATCGAGAATTTAGAGCTAAACGCACCTGTGTCGCCACGTTGTTCACTTACAAAGACTTACAAGTTACGCATCACGGGCGTAACGAGCGCGTTCGGCGACTGCCGACTCCTCTTTCCTCTATCTTGTCTAGTTCCAGTCTTCTTCAAACAACCACGGTTTGTTGGTTAACATGATCATAATTGAATTAAAATGACAACTAAAACTTTGTAGTACATATAACTCATGCTCGTCCTTCCCGAATTCTAGTCAGCTGCGACGAGAAGCTGACCTGTCCATCCAGCAGCAACCTGAGAATATGCCCCTTTGGCTGAACTCGTCACTACAGCCTCACCGACTGCTTTCCCCCGCAGTCAAACTTGAATGAAGGAATCCAGCCCGATGTAGCTCAATAATGTGCAGGGCCTCTCCCTCAGCCTGTCTTCTTCACCGGCCCGCTCTGGGTACCTACAGCAATCATGTTCTGTTCGACTTGAGGCCGAACATGGGCCTGGCAGTCCTCCAGGCTGACCTTGTGGTTGAATGCATAACTGGACACGTACTCGTCTCCTACTACGATGGTCGTTGACTCCCTAAGTGGGGAATACAGTGGGACCCAATTTTTCTTCCGATTGCCCGATTGCGCTTTGGTCGATTTGGTGTCGGAGGATCGCTTGTACGTGGTCGGTTGCGCGGGACCAGGAGTCACGTCCTGCCGGTAGCGGATTCGTCTACATTTCTGTCTCTGCTTCATCTCCTTCTGGCACTCGCTCTCCCTGATATCCCTCTCGAACTCCGCCAGTCTAAAGTCAACTTCCTTTGGAGCGTCGAGCTCGTAATGGACTTCGTCGTCATCTACCCGTTTCCGTTTACCGAGAGAAGAGGAAGTCTCTGATGCTGGAGGGTCTGCAGTACGGGACAATTCTGTGGCATCTCCCATGACACTGTCGTCGTCCTCGTGAATGACATCGATATCATCAAGGTCAGGAAGCGGGTCAATCGGAGGGTTGGCGGCATCACGAAGCATATATCTGCATGGTGGCAGAGGTAGTGGGTCGGGCGCGTTCGCTATGCGTTGGTTCATGAGTCGATTGATGAGCGGCGTGAATCTAAAAGGCGCGATGCCTCGATCCTCCCCATACAATCTAAACATTTCATTTCCTAGTATTATCCTCTCAACAGGTTTCAACCTGCAACTGTTTGGGAATCTACTAGGCGGAGCGTTCGGATTCATCTTCGGGCGAACTTCTCGGAGTCTTCCGCCCAGGACGTCGCGGGGGTAGTTGTAGGGGCCGCCCTTCCATCCCTCTGGTGATCGGAATAACTTGAATTCATGTTTAGGTTGGAACGGTTAGGAGCAGACGACGGAACTTACCACGTCGAGACTCATCCACTCAAGATGGGCCATGTCGCGCAAAAACTGTCTCTTGAACCGCACCGCGTCGTTTATCTCCTTGCGCCGGAAAAACGCGTCCCTTCGATGGTACTTCTCTACCCACGCGCCTCTGTGTTCGGCGGTGAGGTTGTACTCTCCATCGGCGTGCCAGATGAGCTGCTCTCCGGAACGCGCCTTATACTCGTCGACCTTGGAGCGGTGCTCTTCTGTCAAGACATCCAGCGTTATGAATTCGATCGAGAGAAGCCAAGCGATGGTGCGGATACTAAAGAGGTTTGCGGGGTGGAATGGTGAAAATACGCGCTCAGTACCAATGCTAGTCACGCGGATATCCAAGAATGGGTACTGGACTTGTCGGACGGGTGGGACGTTCTCTGGCCAAAAGTCCGGGTTCATGACCTTGTGCGTTATGATGTCTGCGACGGCGCGCGCGCCTGGCGGGCGGATTGGGAATGCGTTGTTCGGGATCTGTCCATGGTAAGCTAAAGAACATTATTACTTCTATCACAAACTCACCGAGAGGTCAGGCATCTTCGCTTTGTTGAGATCAAGACGACGAATTGGGCAATGCGTAGTGGTGGTAAACAAAGAACAAAGCCCTGCCTGTGTGTGTGGACGCGGTCGCTGTCCCGTGACTTGAAGGCAGCGACAAAAGCGGTCAGAGTCCCGAGCCCGGGCGCCATTGTTCAAATTTTCGGGGGGCGCCCCGCATGAAGTTGTGTATATCCCACAGTAGCCATTGTACGGGGAACACTTCCTTTGTCCTCATGCTGTCTGGATGCTTCAAGCGCATCATTACACAGGTATCAATCTGATTCAATGTGCATATAGTCTAAATTTATGTGCGCCACAGTTCTTGAATGACCTTAATGTGTTCTCTCAATCGTCCAGTATTACAAGTCCTAAGCTGTAGGCAAATACCCTATGCGTTCCCAAAAACTGTTTACACTTTGCACTTATTCATCAGTAGTACTTGGAAGTTGGGGAACACAGTTTCACCAGTCGTGATAACTCATCGTTACTCGAAGCACCCCTGGACATGTCCATCGCGTTCTGGCAGAAAATCACACCTCGTTCGTCCCTCTCAAAGTACGTCCGCCCCGTAGCCGGCAAACACTCAGCAAGAATCCAATCTTCAAAATCGGCCATGTACTGCTCCGTGATCTCACCGAATTGCGCTAGATCGGCTACCGGCACGACATAGACATTCAGTACCAGGGTTTCCAAGATCTCCTTCAAATTATTGGCTGTGAGTGCGGCGTCTAGGGTATCCCAGATGGGACGCTCGACACGGGGCATCACGTTGATGTCGATGATGTCAATGACGAGGGACACCTCGAGTTCTCTGAGTTTGGAGGTCTTGGGAACATTCTCCAGACTCATAGCGTATAGTTTGACAAAGCGCTCTTGTTCGAGGGCCCATGCCCAAGGATCGTTGAGCCACCACCAGCGATAGCAACACTCGATTCGCGTCCAGAACTTGAACGTCGAGATATGGGCGAGATTGATGCATGAGCCCCAAGGAAAGTCATCTGCCAAGATCTCGTCAGTCAGAAAATGAAATAAGCATAGAATACGCACATGTAGTGCTCGCCCTAAAGATGGACAACTCCTCCAGGTAATGGCTAGTATGAGCCAGAAGCCTATTGAGACTATTCACGAGATTCTGATCGGCGCCACTCAGATGCTCGATCTCGAGAACTCGAACATTGCACAAAGGGGAATACCTCTCGCTTCCAAGCAAATCCACAAACCGGTGCTCAGCGTCGCCTATTACATGCAAACGCAGCGTATCCACATAAAGAAACTCTTTGACTTTTTCTTTCTTCACTTTCAATCGCTTTCCATCCATCTCCATATCGTCATAGTAGTCGACTAGGTCTGGGTCTTCCCAGTTAATATCAACCTCGCGGTCGAACTCGCTGAACCGGAGGATGAGGCTGAGGTCGAGGAACTGTACGTCTACGACGGCGCGCAGGATAGCCGTTAGGACGTCCATTGACGTTAGGCAGTTCTTGATTTGGAGCGTGTCGAGGCGGAATGTGCAGCATCTGAGCGCGCGGGGAAGGGCTGTAGGGTCTGGTATCACCAAGAAGTTGAGCCTCTCTAGAATGACGCACTGGAGATTGGTCATCTCTGGTATATGTCCGAAGAGTTGGGGTAGAATGACGTGCTGCGAAATGACCAGAGGTTGAGAGGTCTTCGTGGGCTCTCGGAGATGAAGTACGCGGATGTTCTCTGCGATTTTGGGGGTGTGGGTGAGGACGTTGTGGAGGTTATGTAGGGAGTTTTGGATACGTCGGGGGACTGCACCCAGGTCGGCGGCATCGGGACTGTAATTGGCGTGATTGGATATGACAACAGAAGCGAATGTGCGACGACGAATATAAGGTAGCATGTCTGGCCAGATCAAGGCCGCATTGCCAAGGTCGGCATTTTCAACGTGTTCGAGAATGGTGCATTTGATTTCGAAGGGGATGTCGAGATTGCCCTAGCGAGTTGTTCTTAAGTCAAATGATGTGTTAATTACGGAAGAGGCGTACTTCGTCTGTCATAACGTCTACTTATGTGGGCCACAAACGCGAAGGATGGTGGTGATGGTTTGAAGGTTACATAAACTTGATCGGCCGGGGGAATAGAGTTTGATATATTTGTTTACTTGCTCAAGCGTTTGTACTTAAAGTTACAGATACATAAAATGGTATGGAAGTTGTATGTCAGGCATAAATAAAGCGGTAGATCATGAAATTAAAGAATGGCAGGCATTGTGCATCATGCAGCATACGGATGCCATCGGTTGGACTGGCGGTTCGACAAACGCCTGACAGGTCCACACTCGGACTGTTCATCTTCGTCAGCGCCTCCGCCCAGCAGAGGCCTCTGAAGCGGCGACCCACCAGGGGTCCACACGCCTCTCTTCCACCCAAAGAAATCCGTCCCACATCGAGACCGGCCCCGACTGGGTTTCTCGCGCACACGAAGTGTTTGAATCGCGACGTCGTGCCAATACTCTTCGCGGCTGTTTCTTGGGAACGTTTGAGGTCTCTTCTTGCTCTTGATGTGCGTGTTGTTGAGAGTGACTAGCCGGTACTTGCGGATGATGTCCCGGGATGTTCCTTCACAAGTGTTCATTCGACTTTGAATACTGACGCGTTTTCCGGTTTCAATATGCTGTGGACCAGCTTATCAGAGAGGCATGCGGATAGCAAAAAGGTTACGTACAATCATAATGGGACTTTGGTCATTGTTCACGATGGATCGCCGCTTGGTTTCCCAGAATCGAGCGTATGCAAGTTTCCAGAGCGTTCTGTCCTGACGTGTGGGGTTCCAAGGACCTCTGACAAACCAGGTTCTGATGTAATCAGACGAAGATTGATACTGATTCAGAGCGACACGGTCCTCGAGAACCAAATCTTCTTGTTGAATGAATTGCAGTTTCAACAGGCAGCTGAGCGTACGGGCGTTGAAGGCATTGCACACGTGGAACGGGCAAAAGGATTCAACCTCCTTGGAAGCCGGGTCAGATAACTGGTGCTTGACACCCCTCAAGGTGATGGGTAGATTGTGGAACAAACTGTCGATGTAGAAGCGGGCAATGTAAGGCTGCGAGTGAGGGCGAATCCATGGAGATGATGGTGGTTCTGGTGAAGGAAGGTTACGCGTCCGTGAGCAGTATTTATATTGCGCGAACAAGTCACGGGACTGGAACGATTGTCCATTGTTCTGTGGCGACATGTCCTTTTGGGTGAAGCGCCGGAAAAGTCAGCAATACGGTTGTGACAGATGAATCCTACAAGGTAATGAAATGTTCCATAGGCGAATCGAGTGAGACTAGCTGTCAAAACAGCTGAGTTGTGGGACTGTGGCAAGGCAGAGCGTCACAAAATTAAAGGGTCACGTCAGCGGTCCACAAACCGTAAACGGCAATCGCTTAGAATGGAAACTCCGATTTCCCTCCTCCGCCCACGATCGACCGCCGCTTGGACCATGTTATGGCAACGCATACGGCTCCACGACGAGCACCGACGTTGATTGTACCGACGACCTCAAAGTCCACCGTAAACCTCGAAGACTGGGAGGCAAAGGCGCCGTTGGACGACCTCGAAATACGCAGCATTGGACTTGTCAAGACAGCTAGCGAAACGCTGCCTCTGCCCTTGAAGGTGAGCCACGTTTACCCACCATAGCCTTCACTAAACTCTTTTTAGTACAACGATGACGAGAACTTTCCCTCACGTCCGTCGATACCCAAGACGAAACTTTGAGGCCCTAGATGCAAGTACACGCTTCCAGTTCACGTCTGCCAATAGACATGTGCACTCGGCAGGTTTCAAGTCGCCAAGACGCCAGACCTATGGCGAGAAGGACGCCAATACTACTAGCTGAACGTCGTTAACGTTGAAGAAGGTTCGCGGCGCCAACGTGGCGGAAAGCGCGCCAGTGATATCGTGCGTTTCAATAGTCCGTCTGTTCGTGTGATTTCTAACTCGAATCTTAGCTTTCAGCTTGGTATAGCGTATTTCGGTGACCGAAAGCTCGCTTATTAAGGAATGCCTTCGTGGCGCTTTCATCTGATCCCGCGGTACCCCAACCGAATTTCAATATTTGACGGCCTGAAACTCGTCTGTAACCGAGATGTTCATTCTCTTAAAGGTCGCAGTCTCAAGGCGTCCGAAACTCTCATCTCGCCATGTCTCCAGTCTCTGAATCCTCGAATCACGGAAAACGAGTGCTTGTAATTCGCGCCTCTCGTTTCTTATGGCGCGTCAATGGCTAACGTATTGGTGAATAGGTGACTGCTGGCTCTGGCTTCATTGCCCACCACATCGTTCTTCAGCTCTTAGAGCAGGGCTACTTCGTGCGTGCGTGAGTATTGTTACATCCCAAGCCCGTCTATTCCCATAATCTAACCTACCTTACTAGCACCGCTCGCGGGACCAAAGTTGAAGGCTTGCGCAAAGCGCTAGCGGAGAAGTACGATCCCAGTAGCTTCGAAGTCTGCGATGTTCCAGATATCGCATGTGGAGATTTCAGCGAGATTTTGAAAGGTAGTGGCCTCTAATACTTATTTTTGAGAATGTGTTCTCATAGTCAGTTATAAGATATTCGATACATCATACATACCGCCGCGCCTGTTCCAGGAAGGGCTGATTTCGAGACAGCATTGAGGGTGAGCACTGTCCTCTAGACCATGCCTCCTCTCAACTCAAGTGTCACCAGACGGGCGTTCAGGGATCTTTAAACGTCCTGGAACAGGGATACAAGGCAGGGATTAGGAAGGTCGTCGTTACGACATCTATGGCTGCTTTCCTTTTCAATGGGCCGTTCGGCGTGAATGGTATGCAGCCTAACGAACCTTCTATTTCAATCGCATCTTATACTTGAACAGATTTCCACCCAATCACCAAGGAAGAAGCTGCTGCAGGCGGGGAATGGGGCGCCTATGTTGCTGAAAAGACTTTCGCCGACAAGGCTATTCTCGAGTTCAAGAGGGCTCATCCCGACCTGGATGTCACTACACGTAACTATTCATCCAAGTTGTTAGGAAGCTATCATCTTGATACGTTCAAACAGTTGCTCCCAACTGGGTCTATGGTCCCCTCGCGCCAGGATTCGAACACATAATTCCAGAGCCAAACTACTCCGCCATCTCGACTGACGGCTACATCTACGGGCTTCTGGACAAGAACGTTGGCAACTTCCCTCCGACAGCAGGATATGTGGACGTGCGCGACACAGCTCGCGCTCACGTCCTCGCTTTAACGTCTTGCCCATCCTCTGAGGTGGGAGATAAGCGCTATTCCCTCTGCTCGCCCCACCCGTGGGTCTGGAAAGATGTCCTCGCTTACCTCGCCAAGGAGCGACCACAGTTGGAACACCGCGTTTTCGACGCGGACAAGGCTCCGGACTTGCCGCCGTTCCTAGAGAGCGAAGTATTTCGGGATGTTCTCGAGGAGGTGGTCGGTCTTACGGTGGACTCCTACGTCCCGTGGCAGCGCACGATACTGGATATCGTCGATAGGTTAGTGGAGGTTGAGAATGCTTGGAAAGCGAAAGGATATGATGTCCGTGTACCATCAGCGCCCCGGTGCAATTTTAGTTTGTCGGTGTACAATGGATGTCGGGCTTCTGTCCCAAATCTGCGTTATCATGTTCCTCCTCATGCTCGATTTCATAGTCAGCCCGATTTGGTGTTATGGACCTCAGCTGGCTCCTGGGTTCGAACACCTCTACCCCGAGCCGGACTACTACAGCGCTTTCTCCAACAACGGATACATCTACGGCCTTCTTAGCAAACAGGACGCCCACTTCCCGCCGACGGGCGGCTACGTCGATGTTCGCGACTCCGCCCGCGCTCACATCTTGGCTTTGACCTCTCCTTCGCCCATCCTTTGATCTCGAAGAACGACATTGCGTATAAGCACCGCCCTGAGCTGCCGTAGTGTTGGCCCTTATCTAAAATCTTGCTCTTCCATTACTGTATCTGAAAAGACCTGGCATCCAGCATATTTCCCTCCGCCGTCTTCGCAAGAAGTCAAGATAATAAAAGGAAGCATGTCCATATATGTAGCTAGCGGGATACCCGGAAAGGGCTTCTCGTCCGGCATATGATGAAAACCATAGCTACCTTCAGAATAATTACACGTTGTATCTTCATAATCGTACACCGACGACGACGGCGGAATACATAGAATAACCCACGAGCGCGATGAGCAGCGTAGTCCCAGCAGCGGTTTGCAGTCATCAGTTGTAACAAGGCCTGGCTTGAATATTGATCACAACTTGATTCAGAATGGGAGAAAAATGAAGAATGTCAGAGATGTTGAGAGGTTCAAAGGCATGAGTATGTCAGCCGTAGCTTGTGGAAAGGAACAATGATGAGATACCAGTTGAGCACGCTGTACGAACCATGTACAACGACAATGGGAGCTTCTAAGAACTCACTCAGGAGTCTGACTCTCAGTACCGTGATCGGCGCAGGTCACGCCGATGTCAACCCTTGGTTACCTCGGTCCTTGTGCTCCTCCGACGAAGTCAAAGGACTCTTTCAGCAAGTTCTGGTCGCTTCCTGTTCGCTCCCGCATGTCTTATGAGCAGCCTGTCAAGGAATTATTCATGCCGGATGCTAAACTTGAACCAATTTCCTGACCGCTTCGCGCCAACGATGCCAGAGGGATTTTACTTTGAGGGAACAAAGCTCACGGCCCCACCATATACAACACCGGCGCACAGTGGCTGCATGGGTCCTCGACGACCAAGAAATCTCCATTGGTAGTTCCTTGAAGGCGAGAACAGTAAGATACTCCTCATTTACTGATTCACGTAGGTCAGTCAGGAATCATTTGTATTGAATCTAGTATTCTATGTGAGCTGAAAGAAACGTTCACGCTCACCAAGACGCGTGCCAGCACGCTCTCCTATTACAACTTTTCTGACAGACTGGGCTGTCAGATTTCCGAGGGAGTGGCGGAGATGGGTACAAGGGGGGGCGAACATGTTTATACGGAGATTCAACGGAGATCCGAGCAGCGTCAACTGATCACCCATACTCCGTTACATGTCGGAAGAGCCAGAGCCGCAATTGTAGGTGGCGTAAGAGGTGCACGCGCTTTGGAGAGTGCATGAAGACATCAGGAAGACATACCCGGTTCATGACTGAACCGTAATTTCTGAATAGGACAGGCAAGTGCAGGTGCCCTTACAGAAATAGAATAATTCAAAGGAGAAACGGCGTACGTTAACGTGACGAGTACACGCCCAGTTGTGACGGCTCTGTGCCAGATGGAAAACAATATCGGATGGGACCAATTTACACTGCGAGAAGAATTTTTTTTCTCTACCATCGTATAAAAGGAGGCTGAAAAAGCAGTGAATACCTCAGACTGCAGTCCACCAGCTCTTTCGCATAACCAAAATGTTCAAGCTTACCGCCACATTCTTCGCTCTGCTCACGACCACCGCTTTGGCGATGTCCGTCGTTGATCGTGCGGAGACCGTCTCTTCCATCGCTTCGAGCTCCAGCATCGAGCCCGCTCCCGATGCCATCACCGTCTTCACGACGTGCAACAATATTAACCTGGGTGCACCCTGCCACACCTGGACCTCGACCACCTTGCCCACCGGATGCATCAGCCTTTTCGTGGGGGCAGGCCAACAGGACACTGTCTCAAGCGCCTCTACTCCTGCGGGCATCCAGTGCACCCTTTTCGAGTAAGCCATCGTCTGAGTTGATTGAACGTGAATGGTCGTTAATTCTTTATGCAGACACTTTGGATGTACTGGAAGGTCCCAGGATATCGCTGGAACTGTCGACGACTTGGCCACCGTCGCGTTCGATAACATCGCATCGTCCTTCAGCTGCAGATCCACTTGAAGCAGACAGAGACGAGTGCCAGTTAGTAAAGTCAAAGGTAAGATTGTTCTTAGTCCAGTAATCAAGAGAGGATGCGAAAGCTGATATATTGCCCAGGAATTGAAAGTCGTTCTCTAGGCCGCTATGAAAGTTTTGTAAATCGTTCAGTATCAGTGTTATCAGGAAATTTGTGATGTACTTACTTCAAAAAACAAGTCGCTCGTTGGTTGATTATTATGGGACCGTGTTCGCTCGCACATGACCTGTCTGCAGAAGTATGAAGGAGTCTTCATCTGTTATGAAAGACAAAAAGCAGTACTACCACCTCAACGCTTTTCCGACGGCACTGACGAGTGCGGGACCATCGTTTCACCTTCTGCCTCGGACGTATATCTCAGAGGCGGTTCGTCGGACAATCCTTGTTCCCACGGACTGCTCTGGCAGCTGCTCTGCAGCGCCCTCATCTGCTCCTGCATCGCCGTAATCTGGTCCCTCGGCACATTCACGTCCTCCTCCTGCCCTGTCCCCTCGCCCGATGGAGCGCTCGTACTTCGCCCGCCTTTCTTCGTTCCTTCAATAGGCATAACCATCTCCGCTTGGATCTGCCGCGTCTGGGCCTCGAGTGCCTCTTGACGCGTCCGCCGAATTTCAGAGGTGCTGAACGTAGGCACGGATATCCCGTCGGAAAGACTGCTGCGTCGCGATACGTCACCGCAGAGATTCCTCGCGAACGTCTGTCTAGGCAAGGACAAAAGGGGTGCTGTGATTCTACTTGGTCTTTACATGAGTCGGATCACCTCTTCTCGCAGAATATGACGCCCCGTTCATCCGTCTCAAAGTATGTCCTTCGTGTAGCTGGCAGGCATTCATTGAGAATCCAACCCTCAAGCCGCGCCACCTCCGAGTATTCCAGGTCGTCCATCAAGAGGATGTTCAACACTAGATCTTCTAGCTTCCTAGTGAGAACACTCGCTGTAAGTGCAGCGTCCAAGGGACTCCATGCAGGACTCGATATTGCCGCAGAAGGCAAGGTTTCCTGCGTCACATCGACGTCGAGAACCAAATTTACCTCAACATGTCTGAGGTTTGTGGTCTCTGATACGCCATACAGGGCGCTAGTGTACATCTCGAGCGCATCACTCGGCGACCTCCAGTGAGTGGCGCCTGGCGCGGGCTCATATGTCCAACATTTGATGTGCGTCCAGAATTTGAACGTTGAAATGTAGGACAGGTTGATGAACAAATTGGCATCAATTACTGGGGATGCCAAAGCCTGTTAGCGAAATGAACCCGCGAATTAGAAGCGATTGCCTTACTTGGTGCACGATTTGCTTGAAAAATAGTCAACTCCTCCAAGTACTTTCTCATCCGCTTCAAGAGCTTATTTAATCTTTTGATAATATCGGACCCACCGCTCATATTTGAGATCTGGAGGACTCGAACATCACAGAGGGGGGAATATTTTTTGCTGGTCAAGAAATCCACAAACCGGTGGTCGGCCGGGCTCATCATGTGCAGCCGTAACGTATCGGCACAGAAAAACTCTCTATCCTCCGGCGGCTGTGTTGTATGTTTCCACGAGGCGGGATCGTCAAAATCAACGAGCGGACGGGACGTGCCATCGATGTAGAGAAGAAATTCATCATGGTTGAGCCCGTGGGGGTTCCAGTCTTCGAATCTGCCGGACTGCAGGGTACCAAGGTCAAGGAGATGTACGTCCACAACGGCGCGGAGGACGGCTACTAGAATGTCCATCGGTATCACGCAGGCTTTGAGCTGCAGAGTGTGGAGGCTGAAGGTACACCGTCTGAGCGCACGGGGTAAGGCTTTGGGATCCATCATCCAGAAGTTCAGTCCCTCCAGAATCAAACGTTCGAGGTTCCTCATCTCCGGGATAAATCTAAGAAATTCCGACAGAACAGTGTGTCGGGAAACGGGGAATCGAGGAACCCTCCCAAACGTGCTCTCTCGTAGATGAAGAACGCGAATGTACCCCGCAATATCAGGCGTACTTTCAACAAGGGCCTTGAGATTGCAGAGGGAGGATTGGATGCGCCGATATGCTTCATCGGCATGATCCTCGCAGTGATGCGCGCGGTGGCTTATAACGACCGAGTTGAATGTACGGCGACGAATAGTAGCCAGCGTCTCTGGCCATACTAGAGCCATAGCTCCCAGGTCTGCGTCGTCGAGTTCATCGATAATAGAGGATTTGATCTCGAGAGGGAGCCTCGAGTACACAGAGTCCTAAATGACATATCACAGCCCTCAGTCAAACGACGAGTTACTAGTAATGACCAAAAGAACGCGTACCTGGAATGCCATTCAAGTAGTTGCAGTTTAACAAGAAATCAGGCGAAAGAGGAGCGCATCGAAAGTTGTGGTTAAAAGCAAAGGTAGGTAGTACAAGTCAGGAGTGATCACGCGTGCGTCCGGCAACTGCCGGTAGTACTCTCTTTCTCCCAATGTCCCATCTCAAACATTTACAGTTTGTTCGTTCTCTCAATCATTACAGTAATGGAATATAGAATGAATTATAATAGTATGTCTATCTCAGAAAAACGACCTTTAATCCGACAAAGGACTCGTCCCACTGGCCAGTGAAGCTCATGAGCGTACAAGGCCTCTCCTTGCCCAGCCAGTGATACAACGGACCGTCATCCATACTACGCGGGTGCGGCATATAGCGGGGAAACAACACTCCCAAGTCCTTCTCCTCCCTCTGTCTGAGTCTCTGCGTGTGCACATCCCACCTGCTTCTGTGGCGATAATGCGCCCGACACTCATCCAAGCTGACCCTGTGGTTGAACGCGTAGCTGGACACATACTCGTCTCCATCGAAGATCACAGACTTCCTCAGCTGCGAATGCACCGGCACCCACTTCTTCTTCTGCTCGAGAAATCTATCCTTGTCGCCCTTGAGCTTGGGGTTCCTCCGATGTCGGCGGATACCGTCAATGTTCGCAGTCGCGCAGAACCAGTTGACCACTTCCTGCCGGGAGTGGCGTTGCCTATACATCCGCGACGGTAGACGTGTTTTGGGAAACTTTGCCTTGATATCCTGCATTGCTTGTTCCATTCCCGACTCCCGGATTTCTACATCCAGCATCATCTCCTCGTCGAACTCGATCAGTGACTCGGCTTCTTCTTCGTGGTAGGATGGGTAATTGTCGTCGGCAAAGGCGGGGTCTTTCGGTTCAGTGAGGCAAGGGGAAACCTTGAGGATTGGAACCTGCGCGGAAGCCGTTGTCTCGTCCACTGTGTCACGGGGAAGGGCATCGTTGATGACCGGCACAGGCGCATCTGTCGACGCTGAAGGTGACCCCGTAACAGAACAAGGCGCCGTAGGTTGCTCACTCTCTTATACTCGAGGCGTCATCCTTAGAAGGCTCAACTAGTTCTGCATCTGCGACACTGGCGTCCTTATCCGGAGACGGTTCGGTAGATTGGCGCTCTGGGACGCTCACAGCAACGGGAGACGTGGGGGTTTCAACAGAATGACTGTCGGTGGGATGTTGTTTTGAAGGTCCTTCTTCCGCGCCACATATTGGTGCATATCCACACTGCGCGTTGGCATCCTTCGAGTCGGTATTATCTTTCGAGATACCTGCATCAACGATGGGAAGCGGTTCAATCGTGCGGGATGACATCATCGCGAAGCATATATGTGGATGGTGGCAGAGGTGAAAGTGTGGGCGCTTTTCCCAGTGGCTTTGCCATTGAGTCGGTTGATGAACGGGATGAATCGAAGGTTTGGATCCTGCCCATACAACCTGGATCTCTCAGCTCTGAGTAGAGCTACCTCCTCAGCTGTAAACGATCTGCACCGTTTCGCGTGTTTGCGGGATGGCGGGGGGTGCGGATTCATACTCGGGCGAACTTCTCGGAGTCTTCCACCCAGTACGTCGCGGGTGTAATCGTACGGGCCGCTTTCAGGCTTTGGGGGTCTGCTTGACTGACAGTCGTTGTTACCATGAATCGGAGATGTTTTGAATACAACTCACTTCGGGGAGTTTTTCCCAGTCATAATGAGCCTTCTCGCGGAAGAACCGCCTCTTCAACCGCACCGCGTCGTGTGTCTCCTTGCGTCGGAAAAACGCGTCCCGACGTTGGTACTTCTCCACCCATGCGCTCTTTTGTTCTGCGGTCAGGCTGTATTCACTGTCGGAGTACCATGCAAGCCGCCCTTCAGGGCCCCTCTTGTACTCGTCGACCTTGCAGCAGTCCTCCCTGGTCAGATCGTCCGGCGATATGAACTGAATGGAAAGTAGCCAAGTAATGGTGCGAATATCAGACGTTCGCGCGGTGAAATGGCGAAAATACGCGGTCGCCGGCATCGTAGGCGCGGAGATTCAAGAATGGGTACTGGACTTCTCGGACAGGTGGGACCTCCTCTGGCCAAAAGTTTGCGTTCACAACCTTGTGCAGCACTATGTCCGCGACGGCGCGAGTACCAGGCTGGCGGTTTATAGGGAACGCATTGCTAGGAATCTATCATAGCAAGGACGATTCAATGTGAGCTTGAGAACACTCTGATCAGAAGACAAACTCACCGAGAGGTCAGGCATCTCTGCAAAACGATGAGTTCGGTAGTTGGTGGTAGTGGAATAGAAACAATGTACAATGAAGCCGTTACGCGCGTCGCGTGTAGTTATAGACGTTGTCCCGTGACGACAAAGCATTCGAGGTCACGAGCCCGCGCCATTGTTCGATTGCGCGGGGCCAGTGGTCCACTCTTGGATTATTGCCACCCTAGAAGAGAGCCGGAGTTGCATCACACATTAACCATCCGCAGCCTCTGTATGGCAAGGTTATTTTAAATAACCTTACCGTCCATTTCTCCCAGATCCATAGTGTGGCATATTGGGCAAGCGCATCTGGGGACAGGCAGGAGAACTTAGGCAGAGACGTATATCGTGTTGAAGGAAACTGGGCTGAGAGGGCACGTCAAACATGCGCGCTTTTAGATATACAAGTGCTCACCTACGTATTCCGATATTTCCTTTTCCAGTTCCGGCGCACGAGCTTGGCGGGAAAGGCAAAGGTAGAACGGAGCCGGGCACACTCTCATTCCTCTGTCTTCGCTCTGGTGACATCAGCAGGGAGGGTGCCGAATTCATATGGCGTCATGTTG
This sequence comes from Hymenopellis radicata, assembly GCA_015501595.1. Lineage (NCBI taxonomy): Eukaryota > Fungi > Basidiomycota > Agaricomycetes > Agaricales > Physalacriaceae > Hymenopellis > Hymenopellis radicata. The sequence goes on along the minus strand of JADNRX010000616.1, from coordinate 600 downwards.
GTAGGTAGGTGGTCGCATGGAGGTCGCGCCAGGGCGACGCGTAAAACTGGCAGTTCGTCCTTTGACGGAAAGTCCTCTGGGCGCGCGGAGAAAGCGACTGGGTGCGCTGAAAACTAGAATATGGTGAGTCAGTACACGGGTTTGTTTGAATGTGAGCTCCGGTACTCGCCATATCAGCGTCAAGAGCGCTCGCCATGGTGGTTTCCGTCAGGGTGTGGGCGTCGGACCGGTCTCCGACCAACCACTCGTTCAGCCCTCTTCAGGTGCGCACGAATCATCCATCGGTACTCGAAACAGTCTGGGGAAGGGACCAAACACGAAATTCCCCCTGTGCAAAGACATCTGTGGCGCAACATTTGGTGGGTCCACTGCACATAGCGGTCTAAGCAGTACTTGAGCAGTACATACCAAGTTCAAGCAGGACCGGTAATGAGGGATAAGCCAATTTTCTTCCCATTCCAATTCATTGCTATTTCATGAAGTTAGGCTCACATCGTCGTTATGCTGTGAAACGAGCTTCCGTAGGACACCCATTCGTGTATCGCAAGAGCCATGAAGGGGAGTAACGTCTTCCAACAAGGTGCGCACAGAAAGACAGAG